>JAJJWX010004564.1:0-21312 GCA_023529315.1 Papaver bracteatum
GCTTGGTTGTAATAATGGTGGGCTATTGACCATTTGGGATTCCGCAACTCTGGAACTGCTAGATAAGAGAGTTGGGTTAAATTCTATTTCTTGTCTTTTTAGATTTAGATACAATGGGTTCAAATTTATTGCAACAAATGCGGTATTCACCATGTGATTTTATTACATGAGAGGCATTTTGGATAGATCTGGCGGAGATAAGGAGTTGGTATTTGGAAGCATGGTGCTTCACAAGTGATCTAAATGCAGTAAGGAGTTATGGGGAGAGGAATAAACCATGAGGTGACGTAAGGAACATGAACTTTCTTAACGATTTCATTGCGAACCAGGAGTTGCTCAATTTACCTCTGAATGGTGGTGATTTTACTTGGAGTAACAAGCAGGAAGATCCGACGCTTTGCAGGCTTGACAGGTTCCTTGTGTGTTCTTTGTTTGATGCTAAATTTAGTAGTGCAACACAGACATCTCTAGTACGCACTATCTCAGACCATAATGCTATACTGCTGTATTTAACTCCAGATTTTCGTATTAATTCAACTTTCAAACACTACGGGAAAAATCATCATTGACGACACTTTATTAGCGTTGTAGTACCCATACGACAATGCTTTTTTATACATTGTGTAGGTGGGGTATTGTAGAAAGTCCAAGGTTTTCTACAATACTTGACTAAGAGTTGTAAAGGGTGATGTGATTCATGGTTCGACAATATTTTGGCAAAGTTGTGATTCTCTTTCGATTTTTTTTTTGAAATCCTAACACAGCTCTTGCTTGTGTTGTAGGACTATTTTACACAACAAAGGATGCGTATCGTAAAAATATGTAACACAACACTTGTATAAGTTGAAAGTCTATCTTAGACAACCTAGGATATGTATCATAAAAATATGTAACACAACACTTGTATAAGTTGGAGGACTATCTTAGACAACTTAGGATGTGTATTGTAGAAATATGTAACAACTCTTATTAATATTATGAATAAGATTTGCGCGACATTTGTTAGAGTTGTAGAACTATGTTGGACAACACCTAGTTATGTCGTAAAGACATTCTTTCACAACCTTTGGTTTTTGTAGTTGAATATGGAACACAACTCTTATTAGAAGTTGTGTGCATATAACTATTTTTAAAAAAAAATTATAGCTGAAACCAAATTGCCGAAAGTATTTCACATTCATAATTTCATATTAACCTGCCAGTGTAACACATTTACATTCATTTAAGTTACCATACCAGTGTTAAACACACATCCAAAAAATGGAAGTAATATAGATGCTTGTTACAAAAAGTTGACTCCAAAAATGTTATGAAGATTAAGATGTCTATGAGAACACTATTCGACAGCATCACTAGCATACTTGAACTCTGAAGTCGGCATGTATACATGAGCATCATCCACATGAGGAGTAATGACACACACACACTGTAGGCTCGTCGGTTCCAAAAAGTAATCAGTCCGACAAAGATCTAAACCTTCACCCTGCAAGTGCAAACCAAATTCCAAACTTTAACAAGGCAATACATTTAATTATAGCAAATAGTTAGCATGTTATAATTAATTAGGTGATGATCTTAAGTTTTTCGTTGCCAACACATATCATATCCAACACACATCTTATAATGTTAAGGTTGGCCAGACTGATCACAATTTACTATGGGGAAAACAGTGAAGCTGTAATTTGAAGCAGTTTATACCTTTATGTTTAGATCATTCCATATTTTATGTTTAGATTATTCCATCTTCCATCTTCTCTGTTAATTTGAATCCGTAAGCCTCTAAGATGTCTAGTGCTGCAAAGGAACACAAACAATGTAGCTAGTCCCAAACCTGGAAAGTGAGGATATTAGAATGTTTTGACGTGGTGAGTGACAAGATAAATTTTTACAACACTTGTAGTGGCATTTCTAATTACATGGAATGTAGACTTCAGGTTCAAGAGGTCGTAGGGAACCTTTTGTTTTGATATTGTTCTGTAGTAATAGCTGCAACACTAAAATGTATGCGTAAGTATCCACATGATTAGCACATGTCAAAAAGAAAAGAGATTAGGAAATGGAAAATTGCAACTATTTGGTAGTACCAGGGCTCCAATGGTTTCAGGAATTCCCACAGTGACAGCCATGGCGGTGTAGTTTTCCCATTCTTAATCCTTCCAAACTTTAATAAAGAGGCTGTTGGTCGGCCATATGGAAATTATATCTCCACTTCGTAATGCAAAAGCACCATGTCCTGATCCATCAATGCACACCAGTTAATACAACAATTTTTTCCATAATTCTTAGTATAAACATTGATATGAAAACCGTCGTTACCTGCTGTGTGTCAAAATAGGCTAATATCTCCATTCGCAGGCAGGTTATGTCAAATGCATTCTGGCAGGAAACATGGATTTCAGTTTGCTCCTGGTCTTTACAGTTTTTACAACACAAGCTCTTTCTTTGCAAGCCCCAAGAATAATTAGCCTTTTCCTGTAAACATCCTTTTCATGGTGACGACGGAGATGGCAGTGAAGGTGGGGATGGCGAAGAAAAAGGTGCGTTTTTTCCTGTAAATAAATCAACAAAAACTAGTCAACACCCAAATCAGACAGAAACGAAAATTTTGGGTGAAAAAGATATTCAGTTATTACCATAAGTCGGACTAGGTCAACGCGCACTAGTTTCAATTGCATGAAAATTTATATCTTACATATCAAGAGAAGGCAAAAGTCTAGCACAAAGAGACATTGTATTAAGGAGTTCGGGCTTGCGCTCCTGCAGGATACACTGTGATGCACCAGCGATTATAGCTCTTTGGATAATCATCCCTTCATAGTACATCTGCTCGGCAGACACCACTATGTTCCATGGAAATTCCACGTTGAGATACGTGACTATTTACCTGCCCAAAAAAAAGAGAAAAAGAAAGAAGTTAGCTTCCTAACCAAATATTGAAATAAATTCTTTTATAACTGCAGGGGTATTCTAGGCTTCTAGATGCTATGAAGGCATAACTAAGAAAGGCCAAGTATTTGAGTGTGTAGATCAACTAACATTCCCCAAACAAATTCAGGTTAAACAAAATCAATGTCTTATAAACCAACATTACTAAATAGTTAACAACATCGACTAGAACTCATGTCATTACCTGAACAACAGCTTCATGAAACTTCTATTCTTGTATGTCTCTTGCTAACAACAGCTTATAAGATGCAAAATATAAGGAAACAGATGCATCTCCAACTCACTGCACACAGCTTTATAATCCATTCACAGCTCCATCTTGCCAATTCTGAATCTCAACCTCTCTTTATGGTCACTGTTTGAGACCATTACCACCATCACAGTTCACTGTCTCTTGCAATATCATGGGACAACTCATAATCGAACACACACACATTCAGTCATTCATACTCACCCATTCCTGCAACAACAATTTCATCCCTAATCCTAGACAGAAGAAGAATGAAAAAGAAAAATTCATAATCAGTACAAGAAACAAAACAATAAATCACCCAAACTCAAGGGTAATAAGTCATTTCCAAGGGAAGCGAAACTGAAAAGTAAGAAAAACAAAAATCACAACAAGGGTCTTGAATAATTATACCGACTGGCTGCGGAGATTGCTGAGGCCGGTTGCGAAGCAAAATTGCAATTAGCTCTCCTACCATCAATAACAAGACTTGGATCCAAAAATATGCAGACATCCGAAAGAACAAATCTCCAGTTTCATGAAACAACACCAACTAGTACAATCAAGTTCAAAACATGTTCTGAGTTTCGCATAAAATTTGCGACTCTAGGAATCTGAAAGATATAGTCAAAATGTAATGATTTATTAAAAAGTACAAGCAACAAGATATAATAAATTACAACGGAAAATAAAAAGGACCACCCAAAATTATGTGATAACTAGCTCAGTACATGTCCAGTTAATGAGATACGCTCTATTTTTTGTTGAATTATCTTATCAGTAGCAAACAAGCAGAAGAAAGGAAAAAACTAGTGTGAATGGAACAAAAACTAAAGAATTCCACTTCTATTTTCTCAAAAGTAGTATCACATGGGGTAAAATAATTTGAAAACAAATGGAACCTGGCATCTCTAAATTGTCATCTGATTGTCATTCCTCATACGCTTGACCTTAGGACTCCAACAATCCTCTGTGTCTGAACCCATACAGTTTCAAGACTTGATTGTCAGCAAAATTATAAGCTCTTTCCATACTACTCAAACACCTTTAAACCGGGTAATCCCCATAACTTCCACAAGGTTTACAACCAACAAAATGAGTAACAAATGACCATTTCTCATCACCTAGACCAGGATGATACTTATCCATCATATCTTCATACCGATCGGCTAACCCCGCCCAATACCCATGTAGATAATAATCATTCTCAAGAAACACCTTATTCATCCACACATTTCTGTGAAATCATAAATAAATCAATGTCGACTGATCGTCAGCCTCAAATGCAGGTGTCCCTTTCAAATTCGCAGTTAAGATCTTACGAGCTTCGTCACAAATTTTACCTTTTGGACCCATTGGTGCCCATGCATCAAGAAAATCTAATGACCATTGACTTCAGGATCACTAAAAGTAACCTAATAACCAGAAAATCAAGCAAAAGTGTCAGTATTGATCAAGATTATGAAAAAGTAACATAAACCCACAACAGAAGATGAAAAAAATACTTACAAATCCATATCCTTTCGATCTTCCTGTATTCTCACATTCTGTACCAGCACAAGCAGATCGACCCACAGATTCTTCCTTGTATTTCAATGGAAAAAGCTTGAAATCTGTAATTACCCATCTGGTCCTTCCCTTTTATCACAAAGCCACAGCACCAACATCAACACTGTCAATCCAATCTGATTATCAAACCAACAACACTAGCATATCACCATTCTCGCTATAATTTCCACAGTTCACAACCAAATCAGATACGAGAAATCCCTAATTTCAACTCAATCAAAAACCAAAACCAATTAAAATTAAAAAAAAACCCCATAAAATTTCAACCTAATCTCGAAAAAAGAATTACCCATCAACAATTTTAAAAAAAATCCTTAGCTTAAAAAGGAGGAAAAAAACAATCTTCAAAATTCTAAACTCCTCAGATCATCATTGGAGTTAAAATCAGTTACAAGTTTAACTATTTAACAACAAATAAAGATAGATCTCAGTAAACATCGAAATAACAACGAATCATACTTTTTTGATGATACTGAAGTTTAAAGAGAGTTAAAAAGAGTGATTTCGTGTTACTGGTTTGGTTGAAAGAGAGAGAGAGACATGTAGGTGGGTGAGTTGTTAGTGTGAGAAACGACATCTAGTTTAGCAAAAGATGCAGGAGAAGAGGAAATGGAGATGGGATAGATAAAGGAGGCAGAGAGATAGATTTAGGGTGTTCACTAGAAACCATGAATTTATTCACCTATCTACCGATAGAAACGACTGCATCTCCATCTTCATTTCCAATCCATTCATCATCAATTAATCGATGTGAGATTTGGTTTCGTTTGTTCAGATGTAGAATTTAAGTTAGGTTTTTTTTTTTTTCTGAGGGAGGGGAAGATGAGAAACGAGAGAAAAGATGAGTGAACGAAGATAAGTGAGAGAAAATGAAAATCATTTTATCTAAAAGAATTTGAACGGCTAAGATGTGGTACGATCGGTTCATACGGATTATGAAAATATTTGGATGGTATAGATTAAAGTTAAGAGTGTCATGCGGATCAGGTAAAATGTGTTGTTTTGTGCTTTCTCTTTGTGTTAATATGAACTCATGTTTTCGGTTTAATTATCAATCTTCGACATGAAAAAAAAATCCAACAAAAATATTAATAAATTTAGGACATTGTTATCAACATTCTGATATAAAAAAATCCAAATTTTTTATAAGAATGAAAATGAAAAATGAAAAATGAAATCGATAATTGATGTGTTTCTTTGTGTTTTTGTGTTTTCTGTTTGTGCTTTCTGTTTGTGCTTCCGGTTTTAATTTCGACTAGTCACATTGGTCATGAAGTAATTTTAACAAGTCATACAGGTAATGAAGTAGCTTTAGTTCACACTGGTAAACTCAGGTTATAAGATTACTAGAGATGGACCACGAAATTCAGGATGGTTCTGACTTCAAACTTGGCTGGATACATCATCAAAATCGATAAATATGAAGCTCAGTGTTGATTCGAAATTCAAATATGGTATAACGACATACAAACTATGAACCAAGAAGCTCTGGGAGGATTCGAAATTCAAATATGGTATAACGACATAAACTTAGATTACTAGAGTTGGACCTGAGTTTCTCATTCGGATGAACTGAAAATGAAATTTAACAGATTTAAACATCACAGGTTAGAAGATTAGTAGAGTTCAACCTGGGTTTCTCATTCGGATGAACTGAAGATGAAATTTATCATATTTGAACATCACAGGTTCGAATATTACTAGAGTTCAACCTGGGTTTCACATTCCGATTTACTGAAGATCAAATTTATCATATTTGAGCATCACATGTTTGAATATTACTAGAGTTGGACCTGTGTTTCTCATTCGGGTGAACTAAAGATGAAATTTATCATATTTGAACATCCCCGGTTCTAAGATTACTAGATTTCGATATGAGTTTCTCATTCGGGTGAACTGAAAATGAAATTTATCAGATTTGAACATCCCGGGTTTTCGAAATTGATGAATATGAAGCTTAGTGTCGATTCGAACTTCAAATGTGGTATAACAACATACAAACTATGAACCAAGAAGCTCGAAGAGGGTTATGACTTTAAACTTAGTATGATACTTCATCAAAATCGATAAGTATGAAGCTCAATGTCGATTTGAACTTCAAACTTGGTATAATAGCATAAAATCTATGAACCAAGAAGCTATGAGAGGGTTCTGACTTCAAACTTAGCATGATACATCATCGAAATTAACTACTCTAAGTCAGAAACTTGGTAAGAACAAAGAATCCATCCATTTACAGGTAAGATTCCTTCGAAATATTCTACGAAACCTTAAACAAACCTTATTTCTTCATATTGTATGCAAATCAGGCTCATAGATCGAAACCTGGCATCGAGTTGACTACTATAAGTCATAAACTTGGTAAGAACGAATAAACCATCCATTTACAGGTAAGATTCCTTCGAAATATTCTACGAAACCTTAAAAAAAAAACTATTTCTGCATATTGTATGCAAACCAGGCTCTGAGATCGAAACCTGGCCCCGAGTTGACTACTATAAGTCAGAAACTTGGTAAAAAGGACAAATCCATCCATTTACAGGTAAGATTCCTTCGGTATATTCTACGAAACATTAGACAAACCTTAATTCTGCATATTATATGCATACCATGCTCAGATATCGAAACCTGGTTGTAAGTTGAATACTTTAAGTTAGAAACTTTGTAAGAACAACGAATCTATCCATTTACAGGTAAGATTTCTTCGAGATATTCTACTAAACCTTAAAAAAACCCTATTTCTACATATTGTATGCGTAACAGTATCCGAGATCCAAACCTGGCCATGATTTGACTACTCTAAGTCAGAAACTTGGTAAGAACGACGAATTCATCCATTTACAGGTAAGATTCCTTCGAGATATTCTACGAAACCTTAAAAAAACCCTATTTATGCATATTGTATGCGTACCAGGATCCGAGATTGAAACCTGGCCGCGAGTTAACTACTCTAAGTCAGAAACTTGGTAAGAATGACGAATCCATCCATTTACAGGTAAGATTCCTTCGATATATTCTAAGAAACATTTAACAAACCTTATTTATGCATATATGTATGAATACCAGGCTCCGAGATCGAAACCTGGTCGCGAGTTGACTACTCTAAGTCAGAAACTTGGTAAGAACAAAGAAACCATCAATTTACAGGTAAGATTCCTTCGGTATATATTACGAAACATTAAAAAAAACCTTATTTCTGCATATTATATGCATACCATGCCCAGAGATCGAAACCTGGCTGTGAGTTGACTACTCTAAGTCAGAAACTTGGTAAGAACAACGAATCTATCCATTTACAGGTAAGATTCCTTCGAGATATTCCACTAAACCTTAAAAAAAAAACCTATTTCTGCATATTGTATGCGTAACAGGTTCCGAGATCGAAACCTGGCCGTGATTTGACTACTTTAGGTCAGAAACTTGGTAAAAAAGACGAATTCATCCATTTACAGGTAAGATTCCTTCGATATATTCTACGAAACCTTAAAAAAAAACTATTTCTGCATATTTTATGCGTACCAGGATCCAAGATCGAAACCTGGCCGCGAGTTAACTACTCTAAGTCAGAAACTTGGTAAGAATGACGAATTCATCCATTTACAGGTAAGTTTCCTTCGATATATTTTAAGAAACCTTAAACAAACCCTATGTATGCATACCAGGCTCCGAGATCTAAGCCTGGCCGCGAGTTGACTACTCTAAGTTAGAAACTTGGTAAGAACGATGAATCCATCCATTTACAGGTAAGATTCCTTCGAAATATTCTACAAAACCTTAAACAAACCTTGTTTTTGCATATTGTATGCAAATCAGGCTTAGAGATCGAAACCTGGACGCGAGTTGAATACTATAAGTCAGAAACTTGGTAAGAACGAATAAACCATCCATTTATAGGTAAGATTCCTTCGAAATATTCTACGAAACTATATTAAAACTCTATTTTTGCATATTATTTGCATACCGGGCTCCGATATCGAAACATGTCCGCGAGTTGACTACTATAAGTCAAAACCTTGGTAAGAACTACGAATCCATCCATTTACAGGTAAGATTCCTTCGGTATATTCTACGAAACATTAAACAAACCTTATTTTTGCATATTCTATGCATAACATGCTCCGAGATCGAAACATGGCCGTGAGTTGACTACTCTAATCGGAAACTTGGTAAGAACGACGAATCCATCCATTTACAAGTAAGATTTCTTCGAGATATTATATGAAACCTTAAAAAATCCCTATTTCTGTATATTATAAGCGTACCAGGATCCGAGATCGAAACTTGGTCGTAAGTTGACTACTCTAAGTTAGAAACTTGGTAAGAACGATGAATCCATCCATTTACAGGTAAGATTCCTTCGAGATATTCTATGGAACCTTAAACAAACCTTATTTATGCATATTCTATGCATACCATGCTCCGAGATCGAAACCTGGCAGCAAGTTGACTACTCTAAGTCAGAAACTTGGTAAGAACAACGAATCCAACTATTTACAGGTAAGAAATATATCAGAATTGGATAAGAAATATATCAGAATTGAGCATCCCATGTTAGAAGATTACCTGAGTTAAAATGACTATATTACTCTTACTAGAGATAAAGGTAATAAATATTATGGAGACTGTGAAAATTACCAGACTACCCTTATCTGAAGTGAGTAAAGTAAATATTCCACGAAACCTGGCCGCGAGTTGACTACTCTAAGTCAGAAACTTAGTAAGAAAGATGAGTCTATCTATTTACATGTAAGATTCCTTTGGAATATTCTCCAAAAATTTAAACAAACCATATTCAGGCATATTTTATGCATACCTGAATTTGAGGTGGAAACTTGGGAGTGGACGACTATAAGTCGGAAACTTGGTAAGAACGATGTGAATCCATCCATTTACATGTAAGATTCCTTCGGAATATGACCAGACTACCCTTATCCGAAATAAGTAAAGAAAATATTACAGACTGTGAAAATGACCATATTACCCTTTGTGAAAATAAATGCAATAAATATTATTGAAACTTTAATAATAACCAGACTACCCTTATCAGAATTAAGTAATGTAAATATTACACTTTGAAAATGACCATATTACCCTTGATGGAAATAAGTGCAATAAATATTATGGAGACCGTGAAAATGACCAGACTACCCTTATTGGAAATAGGTAAAGTAAATATTACAAAATGTGAAAATGACCATATTACCCTTAATGGAAATAAGTGCAATAAATATTATGGTGACTGTGAAAAATGACAAGACTACCCTTATCGGAAATAGGTAAAGTAAATATTACAGACTGTGAAAATGACGATATTACCTTAATGGAAATAAGTGCAATAAATATTATGGAGATTGTGAAAATGACCAGACTACCCTTATCAGAAATAAATAAAGAAAATATTAGAGACTATGAAAATGACCATATTATCCTTAGTGAAAATAAGTGCAATAAATATTATCGAAACTTTAATAATAGCCAGACTATCGTTATCAGAAATAAGCAATATAAATATTACAGACTTTGAAAATGAACATATTACCCTTGATGGAAATAAGTGCAATAAACAGTATGGAGACTGTGAAAATGACCATACTACCCTTATTGGAAATAAGTAAAGTAAATATTATAAAATATAAAAATGACCATATTACCCTAATGTAAATAAGTCCAATAAATATTATGGAGACTGTGAAAAAATGACAAGACTACCCTTATCGGAAATAGGTAAAGTAAATATTTAGAATGTGAAAATGACCATATTACCTTGATGGAAATAAGTGCAATAAACATTATGGAGACTGTGAAAATGACAGACTACCCTAATTGGAAATAAGTAATTTCAGAGAAGGTTTCACACTGTTTGCGGCTCAGATTGAGCAGCATTACTTTTTGAGCATTATATTTTGTTTTACAACACTTATGAAGGGTTGTCATAAAGTTAGTGTATAATTAGTGTATTAAACAACCACAAACTTAACAGTAACATGTTATAGTGTAGGATGGTTAGTGGTGTAGACTTCACGCTTGAGGCCTGTGGATCGAATCCCAACCTTATTTTTTCCAACATTATATTTTTACTTCAACAACACTTATAAGTGTTGTTGTAGCTTTATTTAAAAAAAGAAAAAGAAATCAAAACTTGTGAACTGAAAGGGTGGTTGATGAGTTAGACTTCCATGCGAAACGTTTATGTTCGAATCTCCCCTATAACATATTTTTCATTATCATATTTTGTGTACTTCAACAACAATTATAAGTGTTGTTGTAGGTTTCTATTTAAAAAAAAAAAAAAAAAATCAAAACTTGTGAATTTGAAAAGGGTGGTTGATGAGCTAGACTTCCATGTAGTGGGTTCATGTTGAATCTCCCCTCTAACATATTTTTCATTATCATATTTTTGTGTTCTTCAAAGAACACCGGTGAGTATTGTGATAGGCTAAGTTACTACATATATGGAACAACGTTGTTATAGCTAAATGTTGTCACAACTGTTTTGCTTAAGGAGTTGTCGTTTGTTTTCTTAGCGCAACCCTTGTTTCTTAAGTGTTGGCAGTGATGATATACGACAACTCTTCCTTTGAAACCAGTTGTAAAACATAGGACTTTCTACAATACTTAGCGAAACGTTGTAAATCTCCAGTTGTAGATGTATATTTTTCCTGTAGTGAAAATTGAGAATCTTTGGTTGCAACATCCGGACTTCTTAAAGTTGGTGGAAAACTGGTGGCACTCTTTGGCTTTTGAAGGTACTCCTCGGTATGTTCTTTTTAGAAATCTACAAAATCTGAAGTTTTTTATTAAGAGTTGGAGCGGTGAGTATGGCGGTGTTAGAAAGGAAGAAGAGGAACTGATGGGTTTGATTAAGTCTTTGAATTTGATCGAGGAAACAAGGTTGTTGACAGATGTTCAGTGGGAGGAAAGAACTGATCTGATGTTTAAGATTAACAATGTAAAAGTGACTCGCGCAAGAATAGCGTTTCAAAGAGCAAAGGTGAAGGGCTTCAAAGAGGGAGATAAGAATACGAAATACTTCCATAGTATAGCAAATGCAAATAAGAGAAGAAATTGTATAACTAAACTGGAGATAGCAGGTGTTGAAATTTTTAATCAGGACACGATTAAGAAGGAGATTCAACAATATTATGAAACTTTATTTACATCCTCTTCATCGATTTCTCCTTATTTTGATAATATGACTTTCAAGAAAATTGATGCCACACAACAAACTTGGCTGGAGAGACCCTTTGATGAGAAGGAGGTCCTTGGTGCTATCAAGAAATGTGGTGCAAACAAAGCACCAGGTCAGGATGGGTATAACTTGGAGTTTATAAATCTGTTGAGCTTCATGAAGAAATCTAAATTATGGCTAGCACGTGAATGAGTTTTATGACAAGGGGAAACTTGATTGGCGACTAAACATGTCCTTCATTAAATTAATTCCGAAGAAGGAAAATTCAGCTACTTTGAAGGATTTTAGACCTCCGAGTTTAAATAGTAGCTTTTATAAAATAATAGCTAAACTCTTGTGGAGAGAATGAATATAGTGATGCTTGGTTTAGTATATAATGCTCAAGGTGTGTTTATCAAGAATAAGCAGATTCTGGATGGCATTCTAATTGCTAATGAGTGCATCGATAGCAGACTGAGAAAAATAGTTTCGGCAAAAAATGGCTGAAGTGGATCAGTTGGTGTGTGACAGATGCGCAATTTTTAACCCTGGTAAACGGAGTAGCTACGACCAGAGTTAAACCTTCAAAAGGGATTCGCTGCATGCGACCCATTATCACCTTTTCTTTTCCATTAAGCAGTAGTTGAAGTTTTATCTAACTTGATCAATGAAGCTGTTGCAGAGAATAGGCTTGGTGGATTTCAACTAGTGGAAGGAGGCTCTACAGTTTCACATTTACAGTTCGCGGAAGACACGTTAATATTTCTTAATGCTACTAAGGAGGAGGTTAGAAGATTACTTATCATTCTTTTGATGTTCGAGGTACTGACTGGACTAAAGCTCAATTTAGAAAAGAGCTCAATGACGAGTATATGTGCGTGGAAATGACCAAAACTATGATTGATTCTCATATATGTGACCCATTCTATAACAAATACAAATAGTTGACCAAAACTATCTGTGTATTTACATAATGGCTAAGATACCCTTTATACGGTGGGTGTCGGGACAAGGGTGTTGATTAGGAAAAACTAATGAGTTTTTAGAAATCAACACTAATGTATTAAAATACATCCCATCCCATTTCTACTGATTTTAATTCTTTCTTTTCTTTTCTTTTTTTCTTCGTTCTTCTTTCTTCTTCTCATTCTCTTCCCATGTTCTTCTTCTGTTCGAGTTTTGAGTGATGAAATGGGGTTTGAGAATCAAGGGAAGATGATACATATCAAGCAATGAGTGTTACTAGTGATGTTTATTATACTAGATGATTTGTATTCAATGAAGAGGTGAAACAGAGGGAGTAATTAGGGTTTTATATTTATTTTTTTGAGGCTTGTGGAATTGAGCGGTGTATTGAGTTGATGGTAGATGAAGATTCAATGGGTTGATGACGAATTGATGATGTGAAGCTGTTATGGCGCTGAATCGTAAAGAGAAAGGTAAATTAGGGTTTCGTTGAATTGAATCAGTCTTGTGTGGAAATTTTTTTATTAATTGGTTGTTTATGTTGGATGGGTTTTACGTTAATTGAAGATTTGTGTGGAAGTTATAAGTGGAATTAAGTTTGATGGAGGTTTGAGAAAATTAGTTTTTCTGTTCTTCCCAAATTAGAATTAGATCTCTAGTTGTTGTTATTATGAAGAAGGAATTAGACCAGGTAAAGGGGGGTTTATGTGTATTGAATGTGTAGGATTGGTAGTTTTGTTGAGTTGCAATTGAGGCTGTTGAACATCAGGGAACTCAACTGGGTTGGTGGTGTTCTAAAGGTGAATAATCTGAACCGAAGTTGATATGGGTATGGATTTGGAAGTGAACTAGCGGTGTTAATGTAGGAACTGTAGTTAGGAAGTTAAATCAGATTGAGAATTGGTTAAATTTTGGGTATTGAGAAAACTGGTGGTATTACTCTGGCTATAATTGTGAATGGTGGTGATTTAGACATGGTCATGAAACTCTGAGAACAAGAATCTTATGGAAGAAAATATGTTTATATTGTGAGTATTATTGAAAGTGCAGGTGAATGGAAATGAATTTGGAGTTAGGAATTATGCTGTTATTAGAATTCCTGAGTTTGTATCTCAGATGATGAAGAGGTGAGTTAGTTGGTCGGCAGAGATGAATTGTTGGTGGCTGGTAAGATTGTTGTTAGTTGAGATTGAATACGAATGAAAGTTCAAGAACTACATTTGAGTGTTTGGGGTTCCATTAGTGTGATTGCTGGTGTTGTGGTAGCAATTGAATCCCAGGACAAAAGTTGGTAATGTTATAGTTGTTGGAATTGAAAGGTTGTTGATAAGATGTATGTGTTGAAGTTGATCTTATGAGGTTATGGAATATGGCTTAGTACTGCAACTGCAGGTAGAACGTCAGGAAAAAGAAAAACATATAATAGGTAACTGGAACCCATGCTTCTCATTTGTGTTTTTGTTGGTCAGTACCCTTTCATCTTGGACTTGCTGTTGTATTCTAAATGGAATAAGGAAACTCACCTTCTTCTTGTATTTTTTTAATGGTGCTCTAGCTATATTTGATGCGGTTTCAGCTATAAGACCACGTGTCGATGTTGCATACTGCATCCATGCTCTACCCAGGCGTCTTGCAAATACACATAATTGGGCGGTATGTATCAACTATAAACGAAAATCAATGAATTGGTCTAGTTTTAATTTTTAAATGCTTGCAACATAATTACAGATAAGCAGTGGATAGTGTATTTCCATGATGTACTCACTAGCTATCTTAGTTTTCACTTCTTTAAGGGCCAAGAAGTAAGATTTCTCATGCATATAATTTCCTCGAGGAGAAATCCTTTGCCTAGCATCTAATGCCCAGTATTATGTAGGTTTTGGCAAAGAAAACAATTCTAGTGTTTTATTCCATGTTGAAGGATTTGTGCTAGAAAGTTGGGTTTATTCCAACTCAGTGTTGTTTGGAGTTTAGGTTGCAATGAAAACCTTAAATGTCATACACCGTGCTTTGAGGGAAGTGGACCAGTGCCATGCGTCTCACTCTCATCACTGTGCACTACGTGTTTTCACTTTCCAGTCTAACTGAAAGTTTAGCTCTGGTCTGTAGAATCATTTATTGCAACACCTTCTAAAATATTATTATCTGTTTTATCTTCTTGTGTGTTTCACATTGTTTCACGTTGCATGATGGCTCTATGTTGTTTGTAACAGTCGCCCGAGTATGTATCACCTGCATTTCTAATGGGTTTGTATCTGATTTGCTCTTTTTAATGGGTTTGTATCTGATTTGCTAACATTTGGCTGTAGGGTTACTGATGATGGGGTGCAAACGCGTGCCTTACACTGGCTTTGAAGTCTCCTGATGAATAACATCAGTGCCTCTTATCTTACATAAGGTTTGCGGCTCTGTAAAAATCAGGGTGACAAGGTACATTGGGTGACTTTTTAGCGTGGACCAGAGCATGAGATTGTTGGCAGAATACAACCGTTCATTTACTATTCTGACAGTATAGACGAAAATGGTCATCTTGATTCTTAAGGTACAACAATATTTATCCTCTACTTAAAAATTCTTGTTAACCATCTACTTTTTAGTGTTTCCAAGTCGTGCTTATCTTTTATCCTAAATGAATACCTAAAACACATTGGTAAAATTATCTTAATCTAATGGTTAATATGGCTCAATAGCGGAAATTGTAGCCCATGACTTTGTTTTAGAATTGTGATGAAAGTTCATCATTTCCAGCGAAGAAATCTGGTCATATGTGGGGAATGGAAGTGGTTACTATTGACATTGTTTAGATAAGTGTCTTGTGTTCAATTTCAGGACATAGTAGTATTAACCATAGAGCCTACATCTCGAGTTTCAATATATATTAATAACATTTTAATTAGGTGAAATGATGTATGTATCTTATTGACATTTTCTGGGAAATCCACGCGTAGTACTAGTAGTCTAGCAGATGTTTTCAGGAGGTATATTGGGTTTAGCTCTATGCCATTATTTGAAATGGCTAAATTAATTTGTCCGGCGCTATTCTTTAATATGTGGGTCAAAAAATAGTGAGATTGGTAGGGAATTAGATGTTCATTCGGGAAGGAGAAGTTTAGTGTATGTTGTCATATTCCATACAAGAAAATGCAGTTTGGTACGGAATTAGATGTCAGATTCCATAGTGGATGGCAGCAACATGGATAAATTAATTTGTCTAGTTCGTTCTTCTTTACATATTATCTTGTCAGATTCCATACAAGAAAATGCTCTAGTGTATGTATATTAAATATTTAGTGACCTCTGAATTATGTCAATGGATTTCAGTTATTATCGCCATGTTGCTTCTCATGAGTAGCTGTAAATATTATCTAACACAGTATAGCGAGTGGCATTATTTCTTACACTTTCACTAGTTGTGAAACGTATGAATTAAACCTGTCGTAGCCTATAATCCATTGAAAAGTTCAACTGTCTGTTGTTAGCCAAGAAGAAAAAATTATAGGTTGATTTTCTGCGCATTATAAAGTATACCGATATCAAGCATTCTATCTAACTGAACGATCTCTTTTACTTACATGAATAAGTGATCTTTTTGCTTCATTCTTATTGGAAACAAGAGCCACAAAATGGTATTATTTGTTTTCTTTAACAAGAGCCACAAAATGGTATTATTTGTTTTCTTTTCGTAAAAGTAGTTCTTGTTCTGCAAAATGACGTGTGTACATCAAACTTTGTAAGTTGAAATTTCCGACAAAGCCATACCATATTTTGACTTGCTATGATCATGTTTATATACTCAAATGAAGATTATCATTTATCATTATTTTTCAAAATTTGTTTGATTGTAAAAATAGGATTGTCATTTTTATCACATTTTCACCAAAGTTTATTTTCAGAGAAGAGATGGAAAAGGTAAATCTCATGAAAAATGGATGAAGATGCGAGAAACAGGGAAAACAGTCGTGAAAAAAGATCCGGGTAAGCTTGTGGAAAGTTGTAATTGTGTTCATTCTCTATTTTGAGTTTATGTTGTTAGGTGATCTCTTGGTGACCAAGGGGTGACGTGTACTTGAAAACCTTGGGGCCGACCCAAACAACATCCATCGCACGAGATGCAAGGCCTACTCTAACAATTTTATCCATGACATTTTATCACTCCATAGCTATAAAGGGATTTTGTTTTGTCAACTTTGATAGGCTATCCGGATGGTTAGTGAAAGTACTAGTTGTAGGTGCTTTGGCGGTGGAGGAGGTAGCACCAACAGCAACAATAAGATGCCTACTTTGTGGAGAAGTTATTGAAGCATGAGAGTGTCTTTGAATTCTATAAGTCATAATGTGCTACATTGATTTATGGATTCTTTTGTGATTTCTTTTACATTGGTTGCCTAATGAAGTTTTTTAATTCAAAGGATTTCTGTTTGTGGTCTAAATCATAGAAAATAGTGCTAGTGTTATTTTGGATAGTTCCATATTCAAGATACGAGCAATGGGTACAGGTCCCGTTGTTGATCTTTTAGCGGGTTTGAAATTTGGTGGAACTGCCGTTTTTTTTACTTGTTATAATTAGCTCAAACCAAGCTTGCTTATCAGGTAAATGCAACAAAAAGCTAGTGTCATATCCACCACCAAAACCTGTGCAGGAAATATCCACAACTAGACCATGTGCATGGAATATCCATAACTAAAAGGTTATTTAGGTCTTCCCACGACAAATCGATTATCTCTGATTTTTCATTTTTCCTACCAACAATTTATGAATCATTTGATATTCTATTTCAATTATTATTTCTATCTCTACACATGGTCAATATAAGACCTTATAGATAAGATGACACGTGGAACTCTAATGTCCATTCCTTTGTATTACAATTATTGACCACCTGCCACTATATAAAAATATACTTTGTAAACAGAAGTTGTTCACATGAACAAAATTGATTGCATTCTCATATGCTAGCTAAATTGGTTGTCGCAGACAACACTTGTTCACATACACATTTTAATCACATTATTCAATGGTATCAAATCATATTAAACATGTCTATTAAGTACAAGAGGCAGATCAAGGAAATATGCACAACCAGTCAAATCAAGAAAATGATTATGTGTGCAGCTATTATCCACAGTGTTAATTACCTTTCATAATTGTATATAATATATAATGTACATCATTATTAGGATTAAAAAAGCTCTCATTTGATTCTACAATTTGTGCAGCATATATATACATAAGTAACTATGTGGAAAAAGTATGCACAACCAGTCAAATCAAGAAAATGAATTTAGAAAGCCGTTTTTTTTAAGTATGATCAAACACATTAATATGAAGTTGTGTAGAACATATCCACCATCAAAACCTGTGCAGGAAATATCCACAACTAGAACCTGTGCAGGGAATATCCACAACTAAAAGGTTATTTTGGTCTTCCCACAACATATCTATTATCTCTGATTTTTCATTTTTCCTACCAACAATTTATGAATCATTTGATATTCTATTTCAATTATTATTTATATCTCTATACATGGTCAATATAAGACCTTAGAGATAAGATGACACGTGGACCTATAATGTCCATTCCTTTCTATTACAATTATTGGGGCCTACCACTTGTGTAGAAATATACTTTGTAAATGTTGTTCACATGAACAAAATCGATTGCATTCTCATATGTTAGCTAAATCGGAAATACGGATAACACTTGTTCATATAATTATTGACAACCTACCACCATGTAGAAATATACTTGGTAAGCAAAAGTTATTCACATGAACAAAACGATCGCATTCTTTATATCCTCTAGCTTCACAAATGAAGGACTAATTTTGAGGGTATAAAAAATTGATAAGCTTACAATTCCTTGATGTGTAAAATAGAGACAACATCGCACTAAAAACACCTGCAACACCTTAAATTGCCAATTTGTTCCCGCTAGACAAAATGACCTAGACAACCAATTTCCACTTTTGAGTTGTTTTCTTTCATCAAAAATTGAATCTATAATTTGTGTTTCTCAAAAAATTGTATTTATTGCACAAGTAAATATTCCAATTTACAATACTATTACATGGTTGTAAATTGTTGATTTTCTAAACACAAAGAACCCCCAAATGAGCGAGATTACTATAACCTGAGATAATTCTAACAAGATTATTACAAGACAAGACTACCAACTAACTCGATTTCTTAACAGCAAGCGATTGTACAACATTGCTACAAAATATCCAGGAAAATTTAAATTTACTGACTCTTAAAAGTTAGGATCTCTGTTGCATGTGGAAGATTTAGCTGATCCTGTACTTGGTCAAGCTTCAAAATTCATAAAAGAAGGGCATCTCTTGTGATTTAGCATATATTGAATAGTAAAGAACATCTAAAAAACAAAACATTGAGTATCAATATCATATCATAGTGAACATCTATCACACCAAAATATGAATTTATCAATTGAGAAGAGCTAAAAGGAGTTTTGATAGTTATCAAAGGTGTTATTATTCTATAAAGATCATGAAACTATCAATAATCAAGTAACGAAAACGTATATCAGAGACGCCTATCTATGGTGGTATGGAATCTCACCCCAAAGAGTTGATATTAATCTTATTGATCCGAACAAGGGTCCACCTAACTATTAGAATCTCCACAAAAAATAGTTGGACAAAATTTGTGGGGTTGTCTTTCAACAACCCGGCGGCAGAGCAAGTAAATTTGACATTTAAATATGCCGCAGATTTAAAGAGATAAAGCTGAAGAGGATGATCCTACAAATTGACATGTCCATATGAAACATTGTACGTACTGCTGAGCTACAACCGAAGGGCATATATACAAGGAACAATGAACGGAAACAATTAAATTTCTTTCAGAATTTGCATTATTCAGAAGAACTATAAATCAGAAGCATGAATAATGGCTAAAAATATCAGAACTACAATTTCGTAAATCGGGATAATTTTCATTATTGTAAACCTAGCAAAATTCCAGTGAGAACACTACTTCAGTGCAATTTGGTGTATCCTTAAAATAAGCCTATTACACACCACAACCACCATTGTAGTAAACCACAGCCTGACATAGAAAATTAGTAAGTGAATAATTATACCTTGACATAAGCTCAACAAGATTCTACCCTACTTTCTCTTGAGATATCATTCTCTTCATGAATCCTACACAAACATAACAATTTAACAATGCCAACATAGAATAATTCAAAGAAAACAAAATAATAGACCAAGTCTATCAAGGTATTTCTAAATTTTAAGCAACTAAGCTATCCTTAAAATTTTTACCTTCTCAACAAAAGGAAGACCTGAGTATTAGGGCCTCCTATACTCATACTCATCACATCCATATTGGTTTTAATGACATGCTCCTAATGCGTCAAGGAACCCCAATGAAAAAGATACATTTTAATAGGGAGAAAAATCAGCAATCCTCCTACCAATTACTCAAAAAGGAACCACATTTGAACATCAAAATCCAAAACCGAGTTTTTTGATTTTCCTCCCGGATCATCTCTGTAATCAAACAAAGAATCTATTAGCAATTACACATCTCTCATTGATTTAAAAACCAACCTTTATATGCGTAAAACAAAAAACCCAAAATTTCAACAATAAATCCTCAATTAAACTCAACCCGTAAGTTCAATTTTCGTTTTTCAATCCCTAAATATTCAAATTACTCGATCTTTGTTCTATAAATTCAACAAACATCTGGTTACCCCAACCATATCGAATATTCAAACAAAAAAAAAGTTAGCAGAGATTTTTAAGGAAATAGATACATTATTCCATAAGTTAAGAGAATCAAAAACCGGAATAATAACACAAGTAGAAATAAAAATTTAATCATGAGCGAAATTGAATAACCGGATCTACGATGATTTCAATGCTCTCCCCGAAAAATAAAAGTTCCCCTGGTTGCCTCTCTTGAAGAGATTGAATGATAATTGTAACTAATAAATAGAAGATGAAGCAAACAAAGAAGAGAAATGAAGGAAGAAGAAGAAGATGGGTGTGGTGTGTCATGAGAAGAAGAAAAACAAAATATGAAGAGTAGATGGAATCCGATTTAAAAGAAAAAATAGATAATCTTAGAGAGAGATGATTAATACTAAGTATATTACTAATTGTGATAATTTTTTAATAATAACGTATAAATATGCAAAGTCCGGACATCACAATATTGATGTCCTGGACACCTAAAAACTATTTTACGCCTAAGTTCCCAACATTTACACGATGTCCACATATGCTATCAACATCCACATTTCGCTACGCTTAAATAATAAAAATATAATAACCAGAATCGAAAAAAATAATAATAATAAAAAAAAAAATAAAAATGTTAGGTACAAGAGCGGAGATAAAATAAGTCATAAAATAGAAAGAAAAGGGCTGAAAAGTCCAAATACCAAAATACATTTAGTTT
>JAJJWX010004565.1:0-10762 GCA_023529315.1 Papaver bracteatum
GACTCCAAAAAGGACGATAACACATTCCGCATGACAAGATAATTTAATTATGCAACCAATTTCTCGGTTGCATAACAAACTATGCATCTATAACAAGTTATGTAGCCATTGTATTAGTGCGTAACTAAATAAAAAAAAATGATGCATAATGCATTATGCATCTATTTTCTCGATGCATAAAAGTTTGTGCAACAATTTTCTCCAATGCATAATGCATTATGCATCAATTTCATGATTGCATAACATGTTATGAAGATATTATTGTAGATGCATGAAACGTTATGCAGTCTTTGTTTTTGTTGGTTTCAACAGTGACAAAAAAATTGCTGCATAACGTGTTAAGTAACCGTTTTATGTACTGCATAACTAGTTATGCAACAAATTTTGTAGATGCATAATAGGTTATGCATCTATTTTTCCGAATGCATAACATGTTATGCAGACATTATCTCTTGCGAACAAAAAAGGCCACAATCGTTTTGGTTCTCTTCGGAATATTCTACTATCACCTGTACATATTATCTTGGTTCATCTTTTATTAGAATTAGAACGATTAACTAAGTTGCACTAACTTAAACCATCCAGCTCTGCTCCACCCAGTTTTACTTATTAATTTATCTCCCCTTTGCCATCATGTGATGGACTGAGCTCGTAGTGATGGTTGATGGTCATATGGAACCTATGGATTGACAATACCAGAAGGCGCTGCATATTGAGGCAGCTACTGCATATATTGTACATCAGGTAATGGTAATAGAACTATGAAATTATGAATATCACAAACCAATTCAATTTCTAGAAACAAAAAAATACCAATCCAAATATGTTTTTGTTTTCTCACTATTAACAATAAAAAATCTAAGAAATTGTGGAACCGAAACACAACTTCATTAGTATAAAACAGGGTGTGGACAAGTTGGCCTTTGTTAGTGGTGGTCAGGATTTGTCCTGGACAAACATAAATCAAGGGTTGTGGTTCCTCAGACCACCCCTACATCTCACACATGTGGCGTTCATTACAATATTATGAATGAAAAATGAGCATTCAAGTCAAGATATGGAACTTTAAAAATTATAACGGGGAGGTTCGAACCCATGACCTATTGTGTCATAAGAGTGGCCTCTAACCAGTGTTCCACCTTGGTTGGAATTGATAGAAAAGATAAATCAACAGTGGTGCTTTGTTCAACTTAAATACCATAATTGCTTTATTAATTAGTGTTTCACTATTTGCACATGTGATAAATAATGTATTCATTATAAAGTGTTTCATTAATTAGTGTTTCACTAATTGCTCATAATAAATCACTAATTATTTTTTAATATAAATGTTTTCTTAATTAATTATAATATTTATTTCTATTAATAAGTAATTTTGATAAATAATATCAATAGACATTTTCTGTGACAATGAGTAGTAGAAGAGATGGAGGTCAAAAGATTAGTGGTGGTTAAGGGCGGAGCCAAGCACAATTATATTTATTTTGTTCTTTTATCGTAAAATTGGATAAAAAGTCAATTTTTCACATGTATCCAACTTGCCAAGAATTTTTTCTCCCTCTCTCCTCAAAATCCTGGATCCGCCCCTGATTTGTGGTGGAATAAGTAGTGACGGTGAATACTGGTGAGTGGTGATGGACAATATTAATTTTATGTTTTCGTTACAACATCGATAACATCGTAGTGTGGAATATGTGGTTGGTTGTTTTTAACACTTTTGATAAATGAAGGTACCATATATTTCAGGGATGATATCATACAAGACAATATTTTCATGATCGTAGTTGGATCACCCAAATGGTACCCCTGTTATCTTTGGTACTATATCGTATAAATCATGATTTTTAATGTTAAAATAAAATTGATTGCAATACAAAAAAAAAAAGAATATATACATGAAAAAAAAAAATGAAACTAATCAATTGACGAAATTTTGCTCAATCTAAACCTCATACATGGAATTTGTGATTGAAAATTAGAATTGCGTCCAACAACCTACATGGGATGGGCGATAGTGATGGTGGCAGTGGTGGAGTTAAAAATTGACATTGAGGAGGACTATTTTTTTTTTAAAAAGAAACATGTAAACTTTGGTGGACTAAACCATAAATAATATGGACAAAGTACTATTTATAAAATAAACTAAAAAAATTATGTAGTTATTAAAAATTTAAAGGGTTAGAGCCAGGTTAGTCAAATATTGGCTCCGCCACTAGGTGGTGGTGGATAAAAAAAGTGGATTCAGGTGGTTTTATGATGGTGGCGGGTATTGGTGAACAAAAACATATTATGCTAACGCCACAAAATGTGTAATTTGATATTATAAAGTATAAAACGTGGTTGATCATTCTAATGTTAAAATAAACTCGATAAAACACATGTCCATTTTAAAAAATTGGTGCAATCAATTGCGATGTTATGTAATAACTAAACGAACGATACGAATCAAGATCAGAACATATGAAATTATTTATTATCGATTTGTTCATGTAAAGAGTGGTGAGGATTTGTCATTGGCAAAGATAAATTTCTGTGGGGTTTGTTCAACTTAACCATTTTTAAACGTTTTATTAATTAGTGTCTCATTGATTGTTCATAATGATTAATTAAATTTCTATTATAAATGTCCCTTTAATAATTTAACATAAATACATAATTTTATTAATAAATAATTTTACTAAAAACTATATTAATTCTAATGGTGGTAGTGGAAGTAGTGTTAGTATAAGTGGTAGCGGGTGTTTGTGAATGGTGGAGGCGGTAACATTACTATTGGTGGAAGAAATAGTGGTGGTGGATGGTTTTTATGGTGGTGGGTGTTGGTAATAGTAGTGTATAATAATAGTTTTTTTGCTTTTTAGTGAGTTTTATTGACCAAGTAAAAAAAAAGAATCTTCACAAAACATGCAACATTGTATTGTGAAATATGTAATCGGTTGTTTAAGACGATTGATAAAGGACAAAATCCAAATATTTGAGGATGATACCGGAACCTATAAGACAATATGATCATGATTGTTAGATAACCAGTATTATGCAAAGGCAATTGGTGTACCGCGTAAGAGAATATTATAAAGCTCTTTCAAGTACTATTATATTATTTTTCTGAAAAGACCATCAATGTGAGTTGTTTCACGACAACTACCTACAAAGATAACAACTTTCACTCAATTCGATATAAAAACTTATTGGCCAAGGGAACATGAATCTGCATTCTAAAATATTTGTTTGAAAATTATGTTTTTTTCATCAAAATCATCATAAAAAACTTTAAATCATAAATCTAAATTTCGCCTCCGAAGTTTATAGGATATTTTATATTTTACATTCTCAAATCATGCGACCTCTTGATGACAAATCAACAATATCAAATTAGGATCAATATGTGTAGGTTTCATTATTTAGGTTAGAAGGTAGAGTAGACAAGATGGGTAGATCACACAATGAGTAACATATTTGAGAATACTTCAATAATTTGGTCAAGAGATAAGGTCAAAAATTTAAGATTAACTTTCTATAGTACTAATTAGATCAAGCTTGATAGGGAGGTGACTAAAATATGGATTAATAATAATTTTCACGTAAGACAATTGCAAAACATAGTTTGGCTAACTCTGCCTATGTAAAGAGTGGTCAAGATTTGTCCTTCCTCAATTGCTATGTTGTGTGAGAAGAAGGTGATATATAAGATTGAGGTATAATTCAAATCTATTAGATCCATACCATTTACAACTGGATGCCTTGAAAAAAATTGACGTGTTTTTATTATTATTACGAAAGAAGGGATACATTTACATTGACCACACTTAGCATAAAATAGCTCATATGTAAATGATTGGTGTTGCAACTACTATCTAGAATGCAATGAGGAATTTGAGGAAACAAGGCACTAGAAGCAGTGTCCGGAGTATTTTGGATATAGTAACTTAGATCCGATGTAATACTTATGTTCTTTTTTCTTTAGCTTTTCCACAATCTATTTATTTAATAAAAATGAACATTGCAAATACATAACATCAACAAAAATTAAACAAATTACGTTTGACAATAATGACTACTGATGGTCCGGAAACGGAAAAAGAAAGGAATTGTTAGGATATACAACGATTACTTCGATCTGAATGAAAAGAGGTATAACTATTTCGATTAAAGGGAAATCACATAAAGTTCTACGATTAGAAGATGACATCAAGTTTAAAGTTAGTAACAAACATATATATTTAACTAAAATGTTAAAAAAAAGAAGATATATAAACTTAGAAATCGAGAGGACTTGAAGAGGCCAATTTTGAAAAACTACAATCTTAGAAATCAAGATCAAATACCATAAATTTTTTTAATAAATATTCAACGTAGAATATGTCAACTTTTTGGTAAAGATCTCTATTGACAACCTATTAATTTGAAATAGGATCGAGGAGTACAATATGTGTTAAAGGTTCTTTTATGGGGTAATGTATCTCCATATTGTATTCCAAGTGAAAGGTAGGAACATAAGGAAGTGACAAAATGTCCAAGACTTTTGAAGTTACCAAAGCCTTCGTTAAGGCTAAATTGTGAGCACAATAATTTTAGAATATTTAATGAAGAGGTTAGCATATATACAATCCTCGAAAAGGTAATGTACACACACATTTTAAACATCATCTAATAGTTTGTGTCATTAGATTGATGCAAAAATACTATTCTGCCTATTTGGAGGATCGACAACATGATCATGATAGATTTGAACACCGAGCGAAATAGGAGCATGTGGGACTTTTTTATGGACGATATTGATTAGTTAATTTCTTTGAGATGAGCGTTACTTACGACATACTTCGAAAAAAATATTTAAACTTCCATGTTCATGTAGAGCATTAACTTATTTTAAGCAATGAACCTAAATAAAAAGTGTTTGGAAGTTAAAGATTATATTTCTTCGTTTAGAAAATCTCAAACGGTGAAATATTAAAGGAAAAAAACAAAGAAAAAATGAGAGGAAAATCTCAACTATTTTATGACAAACACATATTAAATCATAAGGAGTTGATAAATATTCGAGACACAAATTATCGATATATTAAAAAATGAACTAACATTATGGCTCAAGTGAGCGTTCTGTGCGGGTTAAGACTAGTAAGTTTTTTATTACAACATAAAAGATGAAGATTTACGATTAAATCCACAAAACCAAGAACCTCGTACTCGCTCGATAATCCGATGAAAAACTTCTCTAACTTTGTGGCTATGATCTGAACCAATCCTTCTTCCATCTTCCTACAGATCTCAGAAATTAGAAGGAGTTCGCCTTGTTGAGCAACAACTCAGTTATCAGTTATCATCACTTAAATATGTTGAATCCGATCTTTCCATTGTTCGATATGGAATTAGATATCTCTAAACCTGCAAAGTTTCAGCATGAGAAATCCTTATGATCTCTCTAAAGCTGCACAGTTTCTTCCGGAGTTTCATTAGGAGATTCATAGTTATCGATGAATAATTGGTCTTGCTTTCTGAGATTGGAAATAAGGTTAGATCAAAAGGTCTTAGAAACATGAACGAAAAGATTGAATCAAGAAAAGAAAAAAAAAAACAAAGGAAGAAGAAGAGAAGAAATAGTTTTAGAAAATATGGGCGAGAGAAAAATTTATCCAAGAAAAATGGGTGCGCCCGTGAAGGTTTCCGCTCGTGGGTTTCAAGGTGGAGAAAAACTAAAAAATGGGTCTCCCTGTAGTTTTCACAATTTTCTTCCGAATATGGAATTTGCTTATAACTAGGGGTGAGCAAAAAGTCCGGAACCGCGGATTTCATCCGTATCCGTCCGCAAAATTGCGGGTGAAAACCAATCCGCAAGATCTATGGGCCGGACACGGGTGGAATTCTCAAATCCGCACTTTTTAACGGTTTGGTTTGCGGTTGGGGTTTAAAATCCGCGGATTCACCCGCACCGTAGGGCTTTAGTCTCCTAGTATTTTGTCCCACAAAGTTACACTGGTTATGGGAAGTTTTCTACAAAGTTATATTGGCTACGGAGGATGATCCAAGGACTTATTGGTTTCCATCAGTAATCCTAGAGTTTCATATTTCATGACTGGTCATACTTAAAGTCTCTGGTCACATAAGTATTTTCGTAGCCCAAAATCATCTTAGTGGGGAAGCATCTTCCTATCATTCACTATTTCACTATGCTGATGCAACTTCATCATCTTCATTACTTGAGACTCACTGAACAATCACATGCAATTGTTTCCTTTACCACTATCATATCTACCCAGAATTCTCATTATTCTAAAGCAAACTCTGCTAGAACCAGTAAGAAATCAGTCCATCTAATTTAAACATTTGTAATACTACTCTTATAATCTCAATTTGCTTGTAATCTACAATGGAGATTGTTAGTCCCGTCATCGATATAGTCTCGTCTATGGAATTGTTCTGCCGTGCGTAAGAAATTATCTCTATGAATTAAAAAGATCTGATGATTTTAACAATTTTTATTTTTTTTGACTAAATCCGCGGTTAATCCGCATCCGGCCTGTATCACCCGTTGATCCGCGGATGTGAAATCCGCGGGTGATTGGGTCGGACACGGTTGAATTTTTCAAATCCGAAATTTTGACGGATTGGACATGGGTGACCCCTAATCCGCATCCGTCCGTCCATTGCACACCCTACTTATAACACTACAGTCAATCGATCCACAGGTAAGACACCTTTTGAAATTATTTATTCTAAAGTTCCTAATCATTTTTTGAAATTGTAGGTGCTTCCCAAACTGCGTAAGTCAAATGCTAAGGCAGATAACTTTATTTAGAAATATTCACTCATACATCAAGAAGTAAAGTAAAAACTTGCAGATTATAATAACAAGTACAAAGAGGATGCAAATCAACATAGAAGACTTAAGACTTTTGATGAAGGAGAATTGGTTATGATTAATCTTAGAAAATAAAATTTTCCTACCGGTACTTACAACAAGACCAAGATGAAGAAATATGGACCATTCAAGATTTTGAAGAAAATCAATGATAACTCATATGTTATTGATCTTCCATCCAATTGGAACATCTCTAATATCTTCAAAGTATACGAGTCTGTGGAAATAGACGGTCTTCAAGGTTTGTCAAAACCTTGTGTAAGTTTGTATGAAGTTGACGACCTAGATCCCATCGGACCCAACCCATATTATATTTTTCATTTCTAATAAGTCTACCGAGCAAATTTTTTTTTTCTATTAAGTCTGAAAAGTGAAAAAATGCTGGATTTGGAATTTGAATGCTCAACTTTGCAGGTTTATACGAGTGATTAGTCTTGCCCAACAAAAGAGAATGACGATGCGGACAGGTGCTCCTGAGGCTTAAATCTTTGTTGGCACAATGGAATCAGTGGTTGTTAGGAGGTCCAATTTTCAAAGAGAGTTGTATGTGCAGAAGTAAGCCGGAATTTTTTTGTTTGTTTTTTGCAGTGACTAAATACAACCCATAATTGATTTAAATACAACCCATAATTAAATGTCTAAATACTTGTTCACCTAAATAACGTGGGTATTTAAAACTCATTATATTCATCTTCTTCCTTTACTCAGGAAAAATACATTCTTCACTGTTTTTTTTTTTCCTCTTGGTTTTCTTTTCTTCTCATATCAGTTGTTTTCAATTCATATGGGGATTTGATGTTTTCTAGTTAGATTTTTGTTGAAATCAGGATTTACTCATACAATTAAATGATTTCATATTGTAATTATTTTGTTTACAGAAACTCTTTAGAATTTGCTCTTTGAACTTTGATTGAAAAGGGAATTTAGGGTTTGTTTTTGGATTATAGAAAATATCTCCAAGTTAGGATATGGGTTTCTTGAATTAGTAACAAGAATCATGATTCTTACAAACCTAATGGTTTTGATTCCATCACCATTTTCATTGTTGATCCCATATTGTTTTAAAAATATCCCCATCATGTTCACGGTTATTAATCCATCCCATTAATAAATTAAAAAGAAAAAGAAGGAGAACAAATATGAAGATAAGGGTGGGTCTTAATTACCTTGGTAAATTATCAAGGATTGATTGGGGGCCTCACCAGTTGGTCTCCCAATAGCATTTTGGTACTACCCCTTATCCTAATTTTTCAAAATTCCTAAACTACCCCTAAAATAATTAGTGTTAATTGAGTTGATTAGGTTAGATTAATTGTTAATTTTTTAAGTTAGATTAAATCAGTTTTTGGGTAAAAATTAAGATTATAGATTTTTTATTTTTTTTTGTTGGATAGAGAGGAAGAAAGTGAATTTTGGGGGAAAATTTAGGTTATTTGAAATGAGTGATTGTAGGGGAGGAAATGAGGAAATGATTGTGTTGATGGTGAGATTGTCTCATCTAATCCTATTGGTTGGATGTTTGATGAAGAGATGTTAATAGAAGAAGGTTTGGTAAATGATGCAAATGAAGTTCCTATTGCGCAAAATGAAGGAACCCAATCCTCCGTATGAAGAACAGGAGCTCAAAACAATTAGGTAAACTTCTATACTCTTCAAATTGCAAGAATGTACTCCAAGTGGTCGATTCATGAACACCATGCAACTACTCAGAGTGAGGTCGTTTGGTGGGAGTATAATAAACTAACGACCTTAAAGTCGTTAGGTATTTACGACATTCATAAGCGACTCTCATATTAGGTATGAAAAATCGTCATTCATGTTGAACAAAGCTTGACGACTCTAGATGCCACTATGAAAAATCATCAAAAGCTTTGAAAATATTGGCGACTTTTTTAGGTCATCTAAGTCGTTTTATAATATATTTATAACTTACGACTCAAAAAATTTTACTCTCTGTAGCTATCACTTGTAAGGGTCGATTAGTTTGTCATTACTCTAAGCGGGACCCTTCCATTTTAAATGGTCATTTATTACATATCTCTTATATTGGCGACTCCATACTTTTTTCATTATTCTTTGCCATCCACGATCACAACAAACTGCATCACTCCATCTTCATCTTGATTCAGGCCCCTATCCATCTACCGTTTTACACCTCATTTGCAATTACTCTTCACCATTAACAAGCGGTCAAATTGCATCATTAGTGTACTATCACGAGAGCATTATCTGGCTAATCTTCTTCTCCTCCATCATAGCTAGCTAATCTTCTTCTCCTCCACCTTGTGCTTGATTCTTGTAACCCCAATTCCATTTGTTTTACCACTAAATATCTCTACGCTTAAGAAAAGAAATGTGAGTTTCTTCTCTGCATAAAGAACATGAAATGTTGATGATGTTATAACATATTACTAGGACATCGAGTTAGTGGAGTAGGCCGCGTCCTTCGTTTTCTTTTAACTCTTCTCTGTTTGTATCACAACACCAAGTCCCATTCTTCTTTTAATTACCAGTCTCTGCAAGTTACAAGCCGTTGCTCAAAGCCTCTGCTTTGAGTTTCCTCCAATTCTCCATGTTATTCGTCTTGAGTCGTTTGATTCATATGTACCAATCAACCATTAGGTCGATGTCGTATCTTTATCAAAATCACTTTCATCATCAACTTAGGATGATATATCTCTTTCCGAAATTATTATGACCATCAAAAGAATCATTTGAATCCCACCATCTTGCACTAAAAGAAATAATATCACTCTCTGCATGAAAGCTCCATATCCACCTAAAAGATATCGGATTAAATGACCTTTAAAAAAAATAAAAAATACTAACGACCACATGTAATCGTGCGATTTTAGTTCATCCTTAACGATTCCAACATTTATCATACTTGACCCTTCAATTTTTTTGTGGAGCCACATATGTAGAGTCGTTGATAAATAAAAATGGTCGTCTAAAGAATCTATCACAAAACCACACTTGAGTCGTCTTTACCTGTTACTAATGGTTAACGATTTTTGATGAATTTAACATCCATATAAAAATCGTTAAGGAAAAAAATAGTTAACGATTCCAACCTAAAAGAACATTACTACACAGGAATGGATTCACTCCGCCATCCTAGTGGTTGGCGGTTTCGAAAATCAACATGCACATGAAAAATCGTTAACCAAACAGAATGAAAAATCGTTAACTAAGGATGAAAAATTGTTAGACATTCAAACTTCTTAGTTAACGACTACCATTACGAGAAATATATTTATTCTATTCAAACTCTATATTTCTTAGATTATTAACCATGTTTGTAGTAGAAGTTAATCTTCGATTAAAATTTTCGTATCGACGATGAATCGGATGAAAAAAAAAATCTCCACGATCGTTAATGGATGATGATGAATGGACACAGGGAGGGGGAGATAGGAGAATAATGGTTTGGGGAAGAAATGAAATGGGGCCCTAGGTTTAGTGTTAATAGGATTTTTGGGTTAGTTTTAAAGGAAGGGTAAAATTGAACTTTCACCCTCACTTTGGAAGCCCCCTATAATTTTTGGTATGGGCATAAATTTTGTGAGGCCCCCAATTACTTTTTCAGGCCACCAATCAATCCTTGTAAATTATGTTTAGAAATATTATAAAAAAATTAGTTAGGGTTGTAATTAGTCAAACTATGGGTTGTATTTAGTCACTGTCTTTTTTTTTTAATCACCAAACTAACTTGGAAAGTTGGAATTACTCTTTGGATTGTGTTTGGCGGAAGAAGAGAAATATTACTATTTCTATTTGAACAAATTTCTATTTATGAATATTTCTATTTGGTTAGCATACTCCGTGAATCTGTTTTTATAAGATATCTATGAAGCATATTTTAGAATTTCAAACAAATGATAATGATGTATACATATGGCA
>JAJJWX010004566.1:0-83063 GCA_023529315.1 Papaver bracteatum
CGATTACACTAGCAAAAGTGTCGTTAATTTTGCATACGTATTGCTGTAGCGATATTCTGGTCTTACATCTTGTCTTCGATTGAACATGCACAACGTGACTGGCCACATGGTTTCTGGGGATGTAATCTCAAGATGGAGGTTCCATCGCGATATGTGCATAATGTTCGAGTTCAATGCTCCTTGGTTTGTCGAAAGTTTCTCCGAGGTTGAAAAGTTACTGGCCCAAACAGTCGAAGGTTCTTCTACGAATACGGTGAATAAACAGGAAGCGGAAGTTGAAAAGTTATACAGGAAGCTGAAGTTGAAGAGGGCGGATCTCCAAAGCATGAAAAAGGCTCTTGCTAAGAAGAGCAATTATTGTTGGAAAATTTTCCCTGAATGCATTTCTGTCTTCTGAACTTCTTATTTTTTAGTTTTTTTTTTTGAAGGAAAATGAAATGCCTAGTTTGTGGTTTTGATATTCTGGATTTTTGGGTTGATAGACAAGTGTTACCTGTGAGGGTTTTGGATTATTTTTCTGGATGAACTATTTTAGGATGATGCCGTTTTTGGTTATGATTGGTTATGAACGTTGCGTGTTAGTAGATGACATGGGATGAAACATAACATGGCTATCGGTTTTATCATTCCCGTGAAAACTTGAAATAGTAAACCAATGTATATTTTCTAGGCAAGACTTACTCGTATTTTTTGGATCTGCAAACGAAAAACGAGTCAGGTGCAAGCCCGACTTTCGTGGGAAATACCGTTGATTATGGAAAGTTCCCAATCGTCCCTGAGTCACTTGATAAAAGTCGTCGATCCCTGAGAGGATCATTTGCTTTGAACCTATGGGAAGTCCCCAGTCATCCCTTGCTATGTCAAGACTGATAATCAGGTCGTTTGGTAACTGAGTCGTCGATCCCAGAGCGGATCACCTGATTTTACCGTCTTGATGTCTGGGTCGAAGCATGAGATCAATGGTCGAAAATTGACATTGTAACCGAAAGATCAATCTCCCACTGTGGTCGCCAATTGTTTGTGGGTGAAAATGGTTTCTGCTGATTTCGGTAATTTTGATGTGCGGGTGAGAAACGAATTTAAACCCTGAAAAATATACTGCAAGGGAGTACTTTATATTCGAGAGATCAATATGTACAAGTCCGGCCTAAACCAAGAAATGGTCGTTCCAGACTTGCTTCTGTCACAAAGTGAATGAGAATGGGTTAGTTTTGGGGAGTGAAGAAAGGAAAGTGATGAGACCAGAATAGTTGATTCTGGAAGAGTAATTGTGTTACGACTTGTATCAGAAAGCGGGAATCTAACAAAATGGAAAGCTAGCAAGTATTTTCTGAGTGTTGTATTCTCCTGACTGAACTTGTTGTTCGGTGGAAATATGTAAGGCATTTTTATACAAGTCGAAGTGAAACATACTTTGGTCTCATTAAGGAATGGAAAAATGGGTGAGTAAATGGGAGGAGGTGGTAACAGTTAACGTATGGAATTGATGTTCCATAAATCCGTTAATGCATGGAATTGATGTTCCATAAAACTGCTAACACATGGAATTTATGTCTCATAAAAGGGCGTTTCACCATTAACTCCCTGTATTTACTAACCACCTCATCCTTATGACACTTCCTTATGATGGGCGTTGTGACACCCTGTATTTTTAGCATGGCGCATGCTGAAAGATGCGCCATGGGCTGAGATGAAGCTTCATCCAAAGCTTATTTCCATAGTGAGATGCGTTTGGAAAAGGGCCAATGTTTGGTGCCAAGTAAGGCATATCGCGAGGGCATATTGGCAAAAGTCCAATGTTGAATCATCATGATGCATTAGTCCAGATGGGTAGTGGCCTTGAGCTTGCAGCGCAATCACTGCACGCAAAGATTGTGATGAACAGTGGAACACAAAGATTGCGATGGGTGGAACACAAAGATTGCGATGGGTGGAACGCAAAGATTGCGATGAACAGTGAAACACAAATATTTCGGAGAGTTGATGAATGATTTTTGGTCTTCTTTCCAAACTTGTAAAAATGTCATTTTTACATATATAGGGAAGGGTAGTTGGTTGAAGGTGCATATGCGGACTATGCACCAAGTGAGCTTCATAGCTTAGCCGGAAGCGTATAAATGATGCCTAAGGCTCATTTATAGTTGTGTAGCCTTGAGAGAGGGCATTTGATGCTTAGGCATCACTATGCCACGACGCGGACCCGATGATGCATAATCATTGTGCATCTTTGACGGAATGGCCTACAGACCATGCCATTATTATTTTTGCTAAGCTATGGCCTAGCAAACGAGTCGGAATAAGTTGATTGTCCCTTCGAGGATGAACTACGGTCTATGCTTGATTCTTTTAGAGTAGGGAAGGATACGTAGGCAGCCGCAATGAGTTGCAGCATTGCCGGTCCAGCACGTTGGCCCCTCATATCATCTAAGCTCGGTAGCTCGACGCAAGAGATGATTGTGGCCAAACTTGATGAGGCTAAGTTGCATGCCAGTAAATGGATTCTCATACTTCCTATCAAGTTATAAGAGTTGGTAAGCGAGGTGACGTAGGAAATGGCAAGGGCTTGGTGCGTCCCATGCCTAAGTCCACGGCTTATGCCTTAAGTCTGGACAAGACACGGCAGTATGATGGTAGCTCATCTAGCTAGGAAATTCAGGGATGAATTCCCTACGCTGAGGCAAAGCCAGAGATGCATGCGAACTGCACTGGCATTAGATTTATGGATTTGAACCCTTTTGCAGAACAAGGGTAAGTTGGAAAGGTATGGAAGCTTAAATAGATGGATCATGCTCCACGAGCATGCTTGCAAGTGAAAGTGAGCGTGCATTTGCCAGGGGACGAGGCCCAAATCGTAGATTCATCAGTGGCGCGCCGGGGGAGTTGCAGCCTGCAGGGCGACGCGCCGAAGGCGTAATTTTCCGGTCCATCACAGATGGTATGAATGTGACACCCCGTATTTTTAGCATGGCGCATGCTGAAAGATGCGCCATGGGCTGATATGAAGCTTCATCCAAAGATTCTTTGCATAGTGATATGCGTTTGGCAAAGGGCCAATGTTTGGTGCCAAGTAAGGCATATCGCGAGGGCATATTGGCAAAAGTCCAATGTTGCATCATCATGATGTATTAGGCCAGATGGCTAGTGGCCTTGAGCTTGCAGCGCAATCACTGCGCGCAAAGATTGCGATGAACAGTGGAACAAAAAGATTGCGATGGGTGGAACACAAAGATTGCGATGAACAGTGAAACACAAAGATTGCAATGAACAGTGAAACACAAAGATTGCGGGGAGTTGATGAATTATTTTTGGTCTTCTTTCCATACTTGTAAAAATGTCATTTTTACATATATAGGGAAGGGTAGTTGTTTGAAGGTGCATATGCGGACTATGCACCAAGTGAGCTTCATATCTTAGCCGGAAGTGTATAAATGATGCCTAAGTCTCATTTATAGGTGTGTAGCATTGAGAGAGGGCATTTGATGCTTAGGCATCACTATGCCACGGCGCGGACCCGATGATGCATAATTATTGTGCATCTTTGACGGAATGGCCTACGGACCATGCCATTATTATTTTTGCTAAGTTATGGCCTAGAAAACGAGTCGGAATAAGTTGCTTGTCCCTTCGAGGATGAACTACGGTCTGTGCTTGATTCCTTTAGAGTAGGGAAGGATACGTAGGCAGCCGCAATGAGTTACATCATTGCCGATCCAGCACGTTGGCCCCTCATATCATCTAAGCTCGGTAGCTCGACGCAAGAGATGATTGTGGCCAGACTTGATGAGGCTAAGTTGCATGCCAGTAAGTGGATGCTCATACTTCCTATCAAGTTATAAGAGTTGGTAAGCGAGGTAACATAGGAAATGGCAAGGGCTTGGTGCGTCCCATGCCTAAGTCCACGGCTTATTCCTTAAGTCTGGACAAGACACGGTAGTATGACGGTATCTCATCTATCTAGGAAATTCAGGGATGAATTCCCAACGCTGAGGTAAAGCCAGAGATGCATGCGAATTGCACTGGCATTGGCCTTATGGCCTTGAACCCTTTTTCAGAACAAGGGTAAGTTGGAAAGGTGTGGAAGCTTAAATAGCTGGATCATGCTCCACGAGCATGCTTGCAAGGGAAAGTGAGCGTGCATTTTCCAGGGGATGAGTCCCGGATCGTATCTTCATCAGTGGCGCGTCGGGGGAGTTGAGGCCTACGGGTCGACGCGCCGAAGGCGTAATTTTCCGGTCCGTCACAGATGGTATCAGATCAAGTTCCGAGAAAACACTAGGGACTTGTGCGGAGTGGACTTGTCCACGAGTATTTTCCTTAATGGAAAACTTAAAGTTGGAGTGTAGCCCAACTTCTGCGTGGGAAAGAGTTTATAACTGCTGAGCCAGTTACTTTGGAAATCGAGTTGAGCTTGTAAAGTACTGTGAGTTTTCCAGGCCTCTATGGCACCCTGCTTACGAGTATCCGGAAGACCGTCTGATACGGTGGGTAGACAATGGGACTGATCGTCCCCACACATTGTAAACTGTCCAAGGGTGTGCGTTGTCAGTCCCGACTAGCATCCCACTTACGAGTGGAAACCTGGATGACTATCAGGGACGGTGGGCAATTGGAAAACTATTCCACACAGTACAGTGTTGAAATCTTGTCATTCAAATGACATCTTTCAACTTGTGAACCTTAAGGATTCCTGGGTGGTAGTATGGGATACTATTCAGGATACCTTGTCGAGTTATCCTCCTAGCATTGGCCAATTGAGATTCTTGGTATCGTTGTGGGCACTTTTTTGATTCCTAGGAAGGTGGTATGGGACATGTGCTCAGAAGGTCAAAATTGTTGTTCATGATAACTTGAAGAAATCCGTGATTGCTGAGCATCTGGTATGGGACTTTTGCTTAGGAAATCCAAACCGAAGAGATTTTCCACAATAGTTTTTATTTGGAATTTCGAGGACATAATTATTTTAAGGGGTGAAGAATGTGACACCCCGTATTTTTAGCATGGCGCATGATGAAAGATGCGCCATGGGATGAGATGAAGCTTCATCCAAAGCTTCTTTGCATAGTGAGATGCGTTTGGAAAAGGGCCAATATTTGGTGCCAAGTAAGGAATATCGCGAGGGCATATTGGAAAAAGTCCAATGTTGCATCATCATGATGCATTAGGCCAGATGGGTAGTGGACTTGAGCTTGTAGCGCAATCACTGCACGCAAAGATTGCGATGAACAATGGAACGCAAAGATTGCGATGGGTGGAACGCAAAGATTGCGATGAACAGTGAAACACAAAGATTGCGGGGAGTTGATGAATGATTTTTGGTCTTCTTTCCATACTTGTAAAAATGTCATTTTTACATATATAGGGAAGGGTAGTTGGTTGAAGGTGCATATGCGGACTATGCACCAAGTGAGCTTCATAGCTTAGCCGGAAGTGTATAAATGATGCCTAAGGCTCATTTATAGTTGTGTAGCCTTGAGAGAGGGCATTTGATTCTTAGGAATCACTATGCCACGACGCGGACCCGATGATGCATAATCATTGTTCATCTTTGACGGAATGGCCTACGGACCATGCCATTATTATTTTTGCTAAGCTATGGCCTAGCAAACGAGTCGGAATAAGTTGTTTGTCCCTTTGAGGATGAACTACGGTTTGTGCTTGATTCCTTTAGAGTAGGGAAGGATACGTAGGTAGCCGCAATGAGTTTCAGCATTGCCGGTCCAGCACGTTGGCCCCTCATATCATCTAAGATCGGTAGCTTGACGCAAGAGATGATTGTGGCCAGACTTGATGAGGCTAAGTTGCATGCCAGTAAATGGATGCTCATACTTCCTATCAATTTATAAGAGTTGGTAAGCGAGGTGACGTAGGAAATGGGAAGGGCTTGGTGCGTCCCATGCCTAAGTCCACGGCTTATGCCTTAAGTCTGGACAAGACACGGCGGTATGACGGTAGCTCATCTAGCTAGGAAATTCAGGGATGAATTCCCTACGCTGAGGCAAATCCATAGATGCATGCGAACTGCACTGGCATTGGCCTTATGGCCTTGAACCCTTTTGCAGAACAATGGTAAGTTGTAAAAGTTTGAAAGCTTAAATAGCTGGATCATGCTCCACGAGCATGCTTGCAAGGGAAAGTGAGCGTGCATTTGCCAGAGGATGTGGCCCGGATCGTAGCTTCATCAGTGGCGCGCCGGGGGAGTTGCGGCCTGCGGGGCGACGTGCCGAAGGCGTAATTTTCCGGTCCGTCACAGGCGTAGTGTATGTCGCACACTGTAAACCGCCAAACCAATACCCAAAGAGGATCCCCCAGTTTGTGATATGTGTTGATGTCTCGAATATTTTTGTGGATAACATGTAGCATATTGTTGTTGCCTGGAAAGTCGTACTTGGGAGACTTGCTAGCTTGGTGGCCTTCGACGATCGAGATTTTTCATCTTAAGACGAAAGGTAGTCGTTGATCGTCGCACGCTTTCATTTTTGGTGGTCGCATAGGGAATGCCATCATGGTGGCACGGCTAGGTCGGCATGCCATTGGAATGACATGCCTTAGCGTGGTTTGGCATGGCCAAATTAGGGTTTCGGGTCAAAGGTTACCGTGTTGTTGTCTGGTAACCTTGGACGGCTAGGATTTGCTCCTAGGATTGAAGGGGGACCGTTGATTATCGCACGCCTTCGTTTTGGTAGCCGCGTAAGGAAGGCTAGCATGGTGGTGCAGCTAGGTTGGCATGCCATTGGCATGGCATGCCTTGGTGTGGTTTGGCGTGTCCAAACTAGGGTTTTGGGTCAAAGGTTACCATGTGTTGTCTGGTAGCCTTAGACGGCTAGGATTTGCTCCTATGATTGAAGGGAGACCGTTGATTGTCGCACGCCTTCGCTTTGGTAGACGAATAGGGAAGGCCAATATGGTGGCGCGGCTAGGTTGGCATGCCATTGGCTTGGCGCGGTTTGGCGGGGCCAAATTAGGGTTTTAGGTCAAAGGTTACCATGCATTGTCTGGTAACCTTGGACGGCTAGGATTTTCTCCTGGGATTTAAAGGGGACGGTTGATTATCGCACGCCTTCGTTTTGGTAGCCGCATAACGAAGGCCAGTATGGTGGCGCGGCTAGGTTGGCATGCCATTGGCATCGCATGCCTTGGCGCGGTTTGGCGCTACCAAATTAGGATTTTATGTCAAACGTTACCATGCGTTGTCTGGTAACCTTGGACAGCTAAGATTTGCTCCTGGGATTGAAGGGGGACCGTTGATTGTCGCACGCCTTCGTTTTGGTAGCCGCATAGCAGGGAAGGCTAGTATGGTAGCGCGGCTAGGTTGGCATAGTTCCATGGTAAGGTGCGTCTGGTTTGGCACAATGGGGCCAAGGATTTGGCATGTCGTTGTCACATGGTGCGGCTATCATGGCTAGGGCCAAGGCAAGGTGCGGTTTGGCTTGGCATGGTGGGGCCAAGGGTTTGGCATGTCATTGGCACATGGTGCGGCTAACATGGCTAAGGACAAGGAAAGGTGCGGTTTGGCTTGGTATGGTGGGGCCAAGGGTTTGGCATGTCGTTGGCACATGGTGCGGCTAGCATGGATAGGGCCAAAGTAAGGTACGGTTTGGCTAAGCATGGTGGGGCCAAGGGTTTGGCATGTCGTTGTCACATGGTGTGGCTAACATGGCTAGGGACAAGGCAAGGTGTGGTTTGTCTTGGCATGGTGGGGCCAAGGGTTTGTCGTGACCAAGCTAGGATTGTGACCAAGCTAGGGTTTTTGGTCAAAGGTTACCATTCGTTGTCTGGTAACCTTGGACGGCTAATATTTTTGTCTTGGATGGAAAGGTGGCCGTTGATTATTGCAGGCCTTCGTTTTAGTAGCCGCATAGGGAAGGCAGCATGGTGGCACAGCTAGGTTGGCATGCCATTGGCATGTTGCGTTAGCATGGTTGGCATTCCTTGGCGTGGATGGCACGGATTTCCATTGGCACAGGGGTTCGTCTAGCATGGTTGGCATGCCTTGGCACGATGGGTGTGGCTGGCATGGTTTTCCATTGGCACAGGGGTGCGGCTACCATGGTTGGCATGCCTTGGCGCGGTAGATATGGCTGGCACTGCTTTCCATTGTCACAGGGGTGCGACAAGCATGGTTGGCATGCCTTGGCGCAGTGGGTGTGGCTGGCATGGTTTGCCATTGGAACATGTGGCGTGGGAATTAAGGTTTTGACCCATCGAAACCCTGATTAGTAATTAATTAAAAAAAAGGTACACTGGTAATTTTCTCGCAGACATATTAAAGGGTTCAATAAATGCGTTTAAGTTCTGTGACGTCACTGTACGGCTAGGGTTTTATGATTTTACCCCTAAGTTGAAAACCACCATCAACAAGTTCAAATGAGGAGTATTTATAGATTTCAGAAAATGTAGCTGTTGGATCAAAGGGTTCTGCAGCCGTTCAGATTGAGTTGTTGGCACCATAGTGACTGATACTGGCGTTATTGATACGGACTCCGGCGCTATATATGAAGACGCGCGCTGGAAATAATAACATGGGCGTTATTTCTCCGGACGCCAGCATACGTAGAAATACCGCCCGTCTTTAACACAAACGCGCATTGGATGTTACGAATCAATGTTTAAAGCAACAAATTTGATGATTTGAACATCTGTTTTTCATGTTTGTTCATGCCATAGTGGGAGAAAATGAACAAACTCTGAGTTTGTTCATCCCATAAGAACTACTCTTAGGACCTAAATCCTAAATCATTTCAAAGTTTACCACCGGAACGGCCGAACATAAAATAACACTTTTTTTGAACAAAGGGGTCTATTCATTGATCAAGTATTCCAAGAATTAATATAAACCCAATTACAGGTACAAGACAGATGAAACCGTACTAATTTGGGTCACTAATAATTTGTTTCCGAAAACCTCTATATATATGTATACTCTGAAAGCCCCAATCAAACAAGCTCTGAGAGACTTTTTACTGGGAGAAATAAGTCTTTTTTGAGTTTTCTGAAACGAGCGTTTTGGCGAGGATACTTGACAATGTATAATTGGTTTAAAAAGAACAGGCCACGAGTTATAACCCCAAAGGTGCCACTATCCATTCACAAAAACTCCAACGAAACAAAATGTTCACAAAAACCCCATTTAACATAAACTGTCTATATTACTCTTCTAGTTTATTAAATCACCCAAACAAAAACAAAAATCAACCCCACCTTTAATTTTTATCATATTATCACCAATAATAATAATCCACCACCAGCAACCACCGACCACCACTTCCGTCGACCACCACCATCACTGACCACCGGCCGCCACCATTACCACCACTGACCACCATCGCCGTCAACCACCACCGCCACCAACCAGCACCGTGCCACCACCGTCGCCGCCGCCCATCGCCGTCGACAACCACCCGCGCCACCACAGCCGCCGCCGACGACGACCACCACCGCCGAGCCACACCACCATTATCGCCGGCCACCACCACCACCAACCAGCCGCCATCGCCATAAAAAATGAGTTTCATTGATCAATATTCAACAAAATGAGAAAAACAAATGATAAAACCAAAATGAAAATAACTAACAATATTGGTTTCGTCAGCAAAAATTGAAAAATTAGATGAAACCAAACTGGTTCCATAGAAAATTGAAAATAAAATAAAATCTTTGTACACCAACAGGATTGGTTTCATCGAAAATATAATGTAACAAAATTGGATGAAATCAAAACTCATTTTAATATACAATTATCATATCACCAACAAGATTGGTTTCGTCGACATATCCAAAAAAAACTGAAACACAAAAATAAGATGAAACCTACCACCACCGTCAACAACGCCACCCTCGTCTCCGCCACTGCCACCAGCACCATAACCACCACTACCATTACCGCACCACCACCATCGCCACCGCCGCTACCACTGCCACATCACCAACCAGGCGCCACCAAAGCAGAAAATAACTATATTACTAATTAATTAATGGTTTCGTTGATAAAAACTTGAAAAAAAGATGAAAAAATTCAGATGAAACCAAAATTGGTTTCAACAAAAAATGTCACTAACAAAATTTAGTTTTGTCGATAAAATCTCAGAAAATAAAACAAATTCAGACGAAACCGGTACTTGTAGAAAACTATTTATTACCAACAATGTTGGTTTCACCGATAAAAGTTCAAAATTATATGAAACCAAAATCGGTTTTACCAATATTAGATGAAACTGAAGTTGGTTTTATCATAAATTTTCCTTTTCCAATACTTTCTGGACTCAAAGTTTTCTAAGAACTATTATAATTGTGTATGCATTTCAACATCTCACCAAGCAAGAATTCTGAATAAGGGATTAAGCCTAACACTCAGAAACCAAAATATTTTAAATTTGAAAATCATGAATATCACCTCCAACAATAAAACTCATATGGCCATCAACCATATATATATTGACAATGATGTTTCAGCATAATGAACACCTGGAAATAATAGGGTATTTCATTGAAACCTTTCAACATGACTTACTACAGTAATACTAAAGTCATCTCAACAATGACCATACTACACTAAGTCTTACAAGTGGGAAAACTATGCAAGTTTGGGTAAAATATGATGGGTTACAAAACCAGCTTAATGTAAACATAGCTCCAGTTAGGGTGCCCAAACCAGATGTTCCTTTGTTATCCCTGTCTCAAGATCTTTCAGCTATATTTTTAGACTCCATGTATGTAGGATTTTCTTCCTCTACTCAAACGATGGAAAATTTTCATTACATATTAGGATGGAGTTTCAAGATTAATGGTGAAGCTCAAGAGATCGACATCTCTAGCCTTCCTGAACTTCCAGAACCTAAGGAGAAAGCAATGATGTTGAATATTGTGTCGATAATTATGCCAATTTTCATTTTTATAACGGCATCTCTGGGCATCTTTTTCTTCCTAAGAAACAGAAGATTCACGGAGTTGGTAGAGGATTGGGAAGAAATCTATGGGACGCATAGATTCTCGTTTAAAGATCTATACATGGCCACAAATGGGATTGGAGAGAAAGAGATCAATTCCTTGAACCAAACGATATAAATCAACTCTCTGTAATTAAGAATTTTGATTTCTAGGAATCGAATTCCCTCCAAAACAAGAGATTTCCATTGCATTGGTCTGAACGCAATGAAATTGGATCCCAGGATAAAAATAAAAGTAATTGGATTACCTCAACCAAACGCTAAATCTTTTAATTTGAATTCAATTCCTTGGAATCCATTTCCAAGAATTGGATTACCCCATAATTGAATCAATGATTCTAGACATACAACATTTTTGACAACACTAAAACAACCCACTCACATAACTTCTAATGGTAGGGCCCAAAAGCGGACCCTCTGCTAACTCCATATGAGGGGGTTATGTGAGTGGGTTATTTTAGTGTTGTCAAAAATGTTGTATGTCTAGAATTTTTGTAATTGAATTCCTAGGATCCCAATCCTTCCAACCAAACGAGATGTAAGGGTTTTGTTATCTTGTGCATCCATGCCTATGCCAAATTGGGTTTGTTATCTTGTTCATGTCTATCGTTTTCTTTTTCTAAGAATATGCTAAATGTTGAATTTGAGTCTTCGCCTTCAAATATTTATTTTTATTTTTCTGAATAACTATATATATATTTTTTTAATAAAAGAATTATTCTTAATCAACGCTTCTAAGAGCTGTTTTTTCCCCCTTTCTTCTTCTGATGATGATAGCTGATCACTAATGTAGTGGTCCATATAATGGTTTGAATCCCGACACGCAGTGGGAGGAGCATGAGAAGCATCAACCACGTGGCGGTTCTCGAGCTAAAACGATTTGATTCTCTCCGAACAAATAAGCTGGTAGAGACTTCGCAAGACCAGATTTGGCCCATGGCATGGTATAACACCAAGCCACCGTGGGCAAATTTGGATGCACCGCTGGTCATAACTTATAAAGATTCCCTCGAATAAATAAGTGTGTTACCAAAAGGCGTGGAGGCTTTTTTTCTCCATCAATCCCAAATTTCTTAATTTTTGAGATAAAATTTGATTATCAATCGAACTGAGCTTGAATTCGACGAATTAAAGATGTCTTCTTCAACAAAGCAAAGAAGTGGAGGAGGAAGAAGAAGAAAAGGTGAGATTTTAAATGATTCTACTAAATCATTACCATCATCATCAGCATCAATTATAGGTAGTAATGTAGCAATTGTGTAATGCAAAATCATGATCGTACTTATTACATCTATAATCCCTTCACGAAGCAGTACAAAATGTTACCCCCGTCTCAAGTGAAAAGTCGTGATTTCCGGTATCTCGTGAATGTTGGTTTAGCGTTTGATCCATCCAAATCTCCATATTACAAAGTTGTATCTTTCTGGAGGGACATGGATGCTAAATTTAGAATTGAAATATACGATTCTGAAACATCTTGTTCGAGGTTGTCTGGATTTGATTCATGTACTTCCCAAGCTAAGGATATACTATGGGGTCGGGATGCTGGTATCTTCTGGAAAGATTCATTGTACTGGTGTGACAGAAAAGGGTCTATGGCTTACTTTGATGTTGTTCGAGAATCAGTTGGGGTAGTGCCACTGCCAATTTATGCACCAACAATTGGCTGTGCAAATCGTTTCAGCATTGCTGAGTATGGGGGGCATTTCTATTTTATTGAGGGAAATTGGTTTGATAGACGTTTGAGCATTTTCGAGATGGATTCTTCTGATTCTAGTTGGAAGGCGAAAGGCCAGGTTGATGGTAGGTTAAATCCGTATGCTGGGTCTCCCTGTGGTTCTACATTTATGCCTTATAAGGATTATATCATATCCATTATGGAGAGCGAAGAAGAAGAATCAACAAAGGTTGTGCTGCTAACAAAAGAGAGTAGGGTTGTCTCTTATAATCTAAAAGATAGGAGCTTCGAGAAAATGTATGATCTATCTGCACAACAAGATTTTAGTTTTTCTGCCAGATTTCAGTATATCGAGTCCTTAGCTTGTGTTTAATTATCTGCCAGATGTCAGTGTCTTCATTCTGAATTCTCTACAACAGAATTTGAAACATGGGTCTGATACTTTGTATTATCATTGTGTTTTTCTAATTCTAATTTAAGGTGAACTATTGAGAATTGAGAACTTACAGAAACCAGCTGTAATTTTTCTGCTTTACACAATATAAACTGTTGAATTAGTTGGCCCAGCACATCAAATTGTTCTTCTACCACTTTCTCTCATCTTCCTTGTCACTTGTCAGGAACTGCAGGCATGGTGATGTAAACAGGCAGGTTGGGAAAATCACTATTACAGTTCTTCTATCAATGTTCATTGTTATCTTCTTCTTGTTTCTTCTACAGAAGCAGATTTCGTCTATATAGGATTGGAAAATGCATATCTGACTCTTGACGGTGCAGCTCAAGTTGCAGACAATGCCTCTTGATTTTGACAACTCAAACCAACAGGTATCATATTTGTCATGCCTTTTTCTCTGATCCAGTTCAATTCAAGAACAATAATATTTGGAGTACCAATACCGACCCTGTTCCCTTTGCTGCCACTTTTGTCTTTGCCATAGTCTTTGCCTTTGTTACTGCACCTACAAGAGGACTACCTGGAGCTTTTGAAAACCAATATCTTGGTCTATTTGATGACATCAACAATAACCATGTCGGTATCGATATCAATGGATTAAAGTCTGTTCAGGCTGAATCTGCAAAGTACTGCACTGATAAGACCAGTGGGAAAGCCATACAAGTTTGGGTAAAATATGATGGATCACAAAAGCAGCTGAATGTTACCTTAGCTCCAGTTAAGGTACACAAACCAGATGTTCTTTTGTTATCCCTGTCCCAAGATCTTTCAGCTTTAATTTTAGACTCCATGTATGTAGGATTTTCTTCGTCTACACAAACGGTGGAAACATTTCATTATATATTAGGATGGAGTTTTAAGATTAATGGTGAAGATGAGTTGCTGGATGTCTATAGCCTTCCTGAACTTCCAGAACCTAAGGAGAACATTGATGTTGACAATTATGTCCATAAATCTTTTTGTTCCTGCCCTGCGGAAGCTTAGAGAAGTTAATTTTTTCCGTCTAATTCTAGTGCCTCAAGAGCAACACTTAATTGGTGTCAGAGATTTAAAATCATCAAGGGAATAACATCTGGACTAGTTTATTTGCATGAAGAATGGGATAAAGTTGTGATTCATAGGGATGTGAAGGCCGGTAATGTTTTCTTAGATGCTGAAATGAACCCAAGATTGGGTGATTTCGGACTTGCCATGCTTTTTGATCATGGAAGCATTGATACTCTTACTTCTAAGATTGCAGGCACACCGGGTTATATTGCACCAGAAATGAACAGAAGCGAGTTGGCATCAACGAGAACGGATGTTTATGCGTTCGGCGTTTTCTTGCTTGAAGTTGCTTGTGGGAAGAGACCTGTAGACTTAACAGGTGTCCGTGCGTGCAGTTTATCTGGTAGATTTTGTTCTGTCTTGTTGGAGGAAAGGCACGATTGTTGAGACCTTCGATCAAAATATTGGAAGTGAATATGTAGCAGAAGAGATAGATTTGGTTTTGAAACTTGGGTTGAAATTAAGTGTTGACAGTGGGATTTAAACCCAGGCCCTTTCGGACCAACGCCTTAGACCAACTCGGCCATATCAACATTGTTGAAATTTGAGGAAGCTAAAGAAGTAAGTTGGTTTACATTAACCTTAAAATCTTCCAGAAATTTACGGTGAGAAATGAGAATATATTACTTGCTGCTGCTGCTGCTATCAGGTCTGTTTGTATTCATCCATCTCCTTCCTTTTCATAATTTCCTAGCTTTGTTTTGATTTTCCAGGGCTTATTTTTGGTTTAAATTGGCATATATTCATTGTCTCCGTCATTATCTTGTCATTTAGGTTCATGTGAAGTGTCCCTAGTTTTTCATATTATTCTTCTTGTTTGCCATGTAGATCATTGCGAATTTGTTCAAGTTATCCAGTTTGGGAGCTTTGGAATTTCATCAAAGAAGAAAGGAAAGTCAGCTTAAAGGAAGCAATGGAGTATGTCCTACAAAAATTGAAAGCTCTGAGAAGTGCTAAACGTCGAAGATAAGAGATCAAGCTATGTAGTCATTTGTTCGCTAATCAGACACTGTCTTTCTTTATCTCAGGCATAACTCGTTTACAGTGGTTCGACTAAAATTAATGCCCCATCAAACGGTGGTTTCTAGACATTTGACCAAGTCAATGTACGTTGACTATTGGTGTAAAATTATTACTCTCTCCGTTCCACTTAAGAAATGGAGATAGATATGAAGATTTTTCATCTATACCCTTGAGAAAAGTCTTCAAATATTAATTACTATTAGTGCATTTTAAAAAAACCTTATAGTTCCAAGACAATATGTAAGGGTGTAACTGGTAGTTTTGTGGAAAAATATAAAAACTTTCAATTATTGTGGAACAAAAAAATAACCCTAAAATATCATTTAAAATGGAAAGGAGGGAGTATGAAAAATTATTAAGTAACCATTCTTCTAGTTGATTAACAAAATATACGAGAAAAGTTGAGTAAAAAAATTTGCGGTTTTTTTTTTTTATTATTATTTATGTGTAGGATTTATCATTATACTCATACTCTTTTAAGCAACTTTTAGTATGAGATGGATGTAATTATCATTGATGGGGCAGTGAATGAATCATTCTTTTCATGGGATCATTAAATTTCGTTTGACTCTTATTCCTTCAAAATCCTCTGTACTTTCTCTTTCATTACTATAATAATTAAACTACTAAAAACCAAGTTATAATGGATTTGATGCCCCTCTTCACTTGGTGCCCAAAGCACTGCTTCGGGTGCTTTGGCTCAAGGCCGGCCCTGCAACTTGTATATTAACTGATGCATCTAGCTATTATCCGAACTATGCAGATAAGTGAATGGTTTATTGAGTGACACCATAGCTAACTATATTATGTTTTAGCTCATCTATTCATTTGTAGCATAAAAACTTGTATTAACCGAAAATTGTCAGATTTGGAAACTCTCATCCTTTAAGATGGTTCTTTAGATGGCATAACACGGTGGCAGAAACTCAACACTAAAAAGGTTGGGCATTCAATTAAGAAGTGATTAAGAACAACATCTTGACGTGTTAGGCCGACTGATTCCACAGTTTATATTGAGCTTACAACCCATCGGTAAAGCAGAAAAGTACAGCTGGTTTCTGTAAGTTCTCATGGAAGCCGGAGCTAATTCGAAAACTTTCACTGTAAATTAGAAAAACACAATGATGATACTAAGTATCAGACCCATGTTTCAGTTTCTGTCTTAGAGAATTCAGAACAAGTAATTCCTTGGAAATTCCATAATTACATTCAACAGAGACATTGATACAATACAACTAGGACTAGGTAGTTCAGAAACCCCTAGTCTGAGGGTCCCCGTTATTACAAATTTTCCATATTTAGTGTGAACACAGATGTAACGATGATAGCATCGGGGCCACAATCAATGTTCGCGGAATTGATAAAATTACTATAATGATTAAAGTAAACATAAAAATGGTAGTTAAAGCCTGTATTAGAAACTCTGAGCCTTCGGGCTCGTCCTTGTTTCACACCATAGATATGTCTATGGTGATTCAAACGATGCATAACAAAGATATATAAATATTGCAAGTGCGAAATGTAAATGAGACGATGATTTACGTGATTCAACACTAAGGCATGCATCTACAGAGGTTTGCTATTTCACTATGTATCAGTTAAGGTTACAAATGATAGTCAAATGACTTTGAGTAGGGAACGATGGTAGAGGAATGTAGATAAAACTCATGCTTACTCTTACAATTTGTCTCCTTCTTACAATAGTTCTCTCTCCTAAAATTTGGTCGACCCCTTCTATTGTGGTTGAGCAGGGTATTTATAGATCTTTCTATGTGGGCCTCTCTTTACTGCCACTATCAATGCTTATCGTCTTGATCAATGTACCGAACCGATGGCCATCTTCGTGATTCCTCGATGCCTCCAACGGTTATATGTTACGACGATGATGCACCTTCTTCTCCTCTATAGAATGTTTGACACGTAACCTATGCTTATAGCATTTAAGGAGGGTGGTTGGGGCAGTCCGCACGCGTCAAACAGCTGTTACTGCGGCTGTCACTTCCTTGTTAGTGAGACTCATCTCCTCCATTCATTTCGGATCCATCTTGAGACAGGGTAAAGTAGATTCTCGGGTCTTTTATGGTGCTTTGCAGTGATATATTCATCAGGTACTCCCTGGTACTCCTATCGTTGGATCTTCCTGGTGATGAGTATGTGGCAGATGAAGATGATGCATGCTACTTGGGTGTTGGCTCGTGGTGTTAAGACTTTATGCTTCTCTGCTTTGTGTTGTCCACGTGTGATACTTGTGACACGTGGCTAGTTTAGGATTACAAGTATACATTTAGCATAGTCTGGATCTTGTTCTTTACTTTCATAGAGTTTCAAGCTAGGGTTTCATAATTCTGAAATTTGAAACTCAGTTGCTTAATACGTAATTATTGATGTTTTATGGGAGAAATACAGGATGTCGAGCATCCCAGAGGATATTTACTTTGAAACCTTTTTAAAGGTACCAGTCAAATCCTTGTTAGCATGTAAGTTTACATGCAAGGAATGGTTTTCTTTAATTTCTAGCCATGATTTTGTTAAGATGCATCTTAATCTTACTAACAAATGAAACAACCCTAAGAGTGTATGACTATTCGAGCCATAGGACCTTGTACTACTCAACAAGTCAATGTATATCATTCAAAAGAGTTATTATTGTCGACAGATACATTCCTTGATTGTGCAATGGAAATTGAGTACCCATTAAAGGGTTATATGTTGGTACTGCAACAATAAAATATTGAAAGAATGATGTTAGAAACAAATTTCTGAAAAAGCTTAAATAAACACTTAATGGGAAACAATAAACTGAGGACAGAGTCACGTGTTCAACACGCTGTCCTTAACACGATAGTTCACTGGTACGCCTCAAAATGAGTGATGCTTATACCCCGAAGTCGTATCCATGATAAAAATGCCCGTTGCAAATACTATAAGCACTATAATATTTTCGCACTCTTACGAAATCAACAACAATGGCACGGAATATAAAACCCACATAGAGGGAGAAAGACGAAAAGAAGAAGGATAATAGCTTCTTCTGGACACAAATTGGAATGAAGAAACCAAAAGGTTTATATAGTGGAAAAGAGAGATAATCGAGAATAATGTGCATTAAGAATGAATTAAAGATAATAAAATTTTGTAATAAAACCAAAATAATTTTTCATTAATTCAAGATTTTCCAAAACGGTGAAAAACAGTTACGCAATTAACTGCACATTATGTCGACATAAAAATAAAAAAGGAAATAAATAAATCCTCTCCAAGTCATACCCCCCCCACATTAAATACAAAATCTATTTGATATGAGAATATTAAAGAAATATGTCAAAAGAATTTTTTCCAAAAAGATAAGTCTTGGTGGACCTATGTCCACGGCGTAAGAACGATCCCGAGCCTTAAACCCAATCATTAGTGAAAACAAGTATTTTTTGCCCCACCCGTTCCACGTATATTGTTTGTCTAACTATCGATAATGAATAGTTAAATAGTGGAGCTCCTCTTTAGTTATACCCTTTGTAGAACTAAAGGTCATATTTCATTCACTCATAAGAAAATGAGCAAGTTCCCTTAGAGAATCAAAGGTCCTAAGTTCCATTCCCACCAAGACTACAAAACCGAAACAATAAAACTCATTTTCTCAAATAATCCATCAAGAGTGTTTACTGCTACACCCTAATTCAATCTTAAATTGAAACTATAGAAATCATTAAGACTTAGTTAAAAGTCATCCTTCACATGCAGTCAGACTATCACATCTACACCATAGAGAAGGGGAAGAGAATGAAATTCTCTAATAGTGTTTACCTTGACCCGCCACAAATTAGTTATCTCATTCAAAACCTTGATCTTGGGATTTCCAGTCAGCAAGGTTGAGTATCCTTCATGACAAGTTTAATTTATGAGCTTAAGCCCCATCCCCCTAGATGCATTTCTAACTATCTCTTTGGATAAAGCTTTCGTCAAATGTTGCGTGATATTATCTTTGGACTTTATCCAATCAATGGAAATAACGCCGATTGAGATTAGTTATTTTTAGCTTGGCAAACACAATGTATAGATATAGCTAGCACATGCCTATGCCAGAGAGGAATGTCTTCTAAAAAGCATCTTAGGAACCCGACCCCCTCTCATGCTTTATCTAACGTAATACTCTCAGATTCCATAATGAATTAAGCAATATATGTTTGCTTGGAAATATTCCAAAAACAAAACCTCCTGCTAGAGTGAAAAAATATTCACTCGTAGACTTAGACTCCTCTGAGTCAACTATCCAGTTTGCATCACAGAGTCCCTCAAGGACAACAAGATACCTTTCATAAATCAAACAAAAGGTAATAGAGTATTTCAGGTACCATAATACTCTACTAAGTGCATCCCAATGCTCTTGCTCTGGACTACAAGTATATCTACTTAACTTACTCACAATATAGGCAATGTGTGGACTCTTGAGTTCATTAAATTCATCATACATCATATAACTCTTGAGTATTCAAGTTAAGATACTCAATTACCCTTATTCTTTTTGAGACTACAACAAGGATCATACGGAGTATAAGCAGGTTTACAATCATAATGATTGAATTTTCTAAGCACATATTCAACATAATGAGATTGACTAAGACTATAACCGTTAGAATTTTTTCTAATTTTCATCCCTAAGATTACATCTGCGGGGCCTAAGCCTTTCATGTCAAAGTTCTTATTTAGCATGCTCTTAGTGGAATTAATTAATCCATGTTTGTACCAAGTATAAGCATATCATCAATATACAAGCATACAATCACGCAGGCATCATTCGCAGGTTTAGTATAGACACACTTGTCAGATTCATTGATTTTAAAAACACTATAAAATATTACATGATCAAATTTTTCATGTCACTTTTTACGTGCTTATTTGAAAACCATTGTTCAACTTACAAACTTTGTCTTCAAAACCTTTCACTACAAAGTCCTCATGTTGGTCTATGTAAATTTCTTTATTTAATTCACAGTTTTAGAAAAGCTGTCTTAACATCAATCTGATGTATCTCTCAGTATAGTAGCAAAAGCAATTAGCATCTCAACGGAAGTAATTCTCGTCACAAGTGAATAAGAATTAAAGAAATCTACACCTTATTATAGTTTATATCCTTTACCTACCAACCTAGCCTTATAATTTCCAGAGTTTCATCTACCTTATGTTTCTTCTTAAAGACTCATTTACACTATTTGGTCTTATTCCCTGGGAGTAAACTAACAAGCTTCCAAGTCTGGTTCTGACGAACTGAGTCCATTTCACTAAATGAAGCTTCTTACCAGAATGGGTTTTTAATTAGTAAATGTTATGACTTTTTTATGAGTATAGATCTCATACAAAGCTAGGCGTATTATGAAGTCATATCTATAAGAGGTCTTAGTTATAATCCTTTTACTTCTCCTAGGATCAACTCTATTTCATCTTTCTTTGAAGGTAAATTCTGACTAGTTGAAAATACATCTAGGGGGTCAACAACATATCTTAAGAAGAGACAAGTTTCATAAAAAACATGTTCAAAAAACTCATCATCCCTAGACTTCATAAAAGTATTCACACCAATGTCAGAATAATCAAAACTCACAACTAAAAACTATATGCAGCAGGGTACCCAGTATACCTTATCTAAACACCCCCACACTTAGACGTATGCATAAGAAAGTTTTCTAACTTTCCATAATCATATGGAGTTTTATCTGATCCTTTAGGTCGTGTTTGGTATCCTGGATATCCCATCCTAGGTTGGGTTATCCAGTAAAAAACTGTAAAAATGTGTTTGTCTCACTACAATTCCAATCCTGGATAAGGATTACTAAACCTTCCTTGATTTTAGGAAGATAAAAAAGTGAGGTTAAGGTATTCTTCCAAATACCTGGGATACATGTATCCTCACTTGGGTTAGACGGTTATTTTCCTTTGGTCGCGTTTGGCACCTTAGATATCCCATTCTGGGTTGGGTTATCACCAAAATAACCGTTAAAACATGTTTGTCTTATTTTTACTCTATGTTTGGATAGGTATAGCATAACCCTCCTTAGTTTTAGTAGGCTAAAAAAGCAAGGTTTCACTATTCCCTCAGATATTTAGGATACCAAAATCCTAACCTGGAATAGTCATTTATTTTGCCTTTAAAATTGGTAATTATCCCAAATTGTTTTCACTTGTCCCATTTTCAAATTTATTTTTTCTGAACTTTATCTTTACAAAATTATTTTATAATAAAATTAACAATAGGTAAATCAACCGTTTTATAGTAAAATTAATTATTAGACAAACAAAATATAACATACACCCATAAGAGATTTGATGGAAAGACAAACAACATCTTTGCTAAACTGTTTTATGATAATCCTAATTAAGTAAGAGAAAACTCTAACCCAGTTAAGTTTAATGTTGTCAAAGATGCCAAACACGGCCTTTAAAATAAATAATTGTCTAAGAAATAATTATTTATATTAACCTATTTCTGTAATCAAACAAAGACAATTTAACCTAGCCCAAGATATGATAGAATTTTAGACAAACACCATTAAAACTAATCATTAACAAGGTTATCATAAATTAAAATAAGGTAAACCTTTCCAGGATATGTTATCCCGTTTCCAAGCTCCCAAACAGACCCTTAAAGGTTACTCTATTCAGGATATAACAGTTTTAGATAACGACCTCCCCCCACAAGTTAGCGGTTTAATCCTGAACTAGTCATCATGGCATATATCATATCCTTAACGGTTCTTTCTTTATGTTCAATTATACCAATAGACTATGGTGAATAAGAAGTGTGATCTTATTAATAATGCCATTTAAAAAGTAAACTTCTCTTTAAGAATTGCATCCTTGCTATCACGTCCAGACCTAACCTTTTTAATGGTAACACCTTATTGGTTTTCAACTTCAACTTTATACATCTTATGTCTTCTAAGACATCATCCTTATCCCTAATCAAGTATATATGACAATACCACGTATGGTCATCTACGTAAGTTACAAACCAATTTTTACCACCTTAGAAAGGATTAAAATCAAGTCAATTAGGTCTAACGGGATTAATTTTGTTAAAAAGATTTTAAAGCAAATTCGGATGCTTCACAAGTTTCACTTTAATTTGTGTTCAAAAGCAAACTAAATTTGGGTTCGTCTGCTATGCTAGCTAGTTAATACATTGACTTATAAACTAATGGTTCTAAGTCTACCATGCAAACATTAAAAAACACACAAAACAAAGCATAAGAACCAACTATTTTCACTTTTCATATTTTTTTGTTAAGCTTATATAGACCATAAGTCTTATTACCCTTGCCTAAAAAACCAGTGCCCTTGGTTTCAACAAATTTTACCGATTTAATTAAAATTTTAAATCTTAAACATCTACAACAGAACAAGAAACAAGATTCTTACATATACCCGGAATATGGAAACTCCATTCAATGTGAGGGTCTTTACAGATATGAGCTTCTGCTCGACCTTTCCCTTTATGCAACCTTTGTTGCGGATGAGTTACTCATATAGAGTCACTCGACATCCCCTATCCTCTGATAGGAGGTGAACAAGTCTCTGTTTCAACAAACATGCTTAGTGGATCCAGAGTCCACCCCAGTTTCCCACATTGGTTATTATAATAACTTCCGACATTATGCCACTAAACTCGTTCTAGTTTGTTTCAACTAGATTAGCATTAACTTTCTACTTATTAAGGTTTTTATGTTGTCTACAAATTATTATCGTGTGGCCGGGAATTTTACAAACATAACAATCACCCTTAATTGAAGTAATGCCGGATTCAGTTTTACGAAACATACATTTCTTATGAAGACTGCACTTAGAGTTGCGTTTGATGTTCTTTCCTTTGTCATCTTTAGAAGACTTGTTTTCATCCACATGCGCCTGGTAGCCATGTCCCTTCTCAATTGCATGTCACAATATTCGTTTATACTCTGACCACGGGCACGGTAATTTCCGAATCACCTTTTTTATGAAGACTACGCTTAGAGTTGCATTTGATGTTCTTTCCTTTGTCATCTTTAGAAGACTTGTTTTCATTCACATGCGCCTGATAGCCATGTACCTTTTCAATTTCATGTCAAAATATTCGTTTATACTCTGACCACGAGCACGGTAATTTCCGAATCACCTAATACACCACATCTCACAAATCTTAGTTCCGAATCGGAAAATAAAACATGAGTTTTGAAGATAACATGTAGATATACAAACTTCGTTTGAATCAATATTTCAAAAAAATCATGGTTACCCTTTAAAAATTAATTTAGTCAACAACAAATTTCTGCTCGTCAGAATTTTTCAGGAACATTTTTCTATTTTGTAAAATATCAAAAAAAAAAAATACTTTTACAACTCCAAAAATTCTGAAATGTTTTGTGGGTAACTATCAAGATGTCTACTACATTATGTCTAAAGGGTTCATTGAAATTACTTCTTGGTTAAAAGAAAAATTTGAAACTATACAGCTGACCAAAAATTCGTTTTTTGTTTTTTACTCTACAATTAACATCCATGATTATTACAAACTTTAGTGTCTTAAGATGTAGGGTGCAAAAATCAAAAACAAGGAACAATCAAATAAACAAAATTTATTGATACTTAGCTCCTTTGTAATGTAAGTGATCGATTCCACGAAATGGACGAGCTCCCCAGAAAATTTTGCAGACCTAGCAACATCATTCTTACCCATTGTTACAGAAATAGCTACTGTGTTAAGTTTTTGGTACTGCAACAATAAAATATTGAAAGAATGATGTTAGAAACAAATTTCTGAAAAAGCTTAAATAAACACTTAATGGGAAACAACAAACAGAGGATAGAGTCACGTGTTCAAAATGCTGTCCTTAACACGATAGTTCACCATCACTACACCATTTTAGCTGATTAGCAACTCATATTCGCAACAACACTAGCGCCGTTGCGAATTTTATGTGGTTAACGTTTCACAACGGAAGATTTTTGTTGCTAATTTCACAACCTTGGATGTTCTGTTGCTATTAGCAACTGCGGAATATTTACGTGTGCGGTTAGTTCGTGTGGATGGTAACACCTAGTTTGACACATTGACTTGACTTTACGTGTGTGAGATATGCGTGTGTGAGGATCAATCATTTAACCCTAATCTTATACCCTCTATCTCTTTCTACTCTTCTACCTCTCTCGATACCTACTGCTGCAGCTTCTTTCTGTACTGCTTCATTTTTTCATCAATAACAAAAAAACGAAGATTCATTGACCAAATCCATCAAAAATATCAAATCTCCTCTACTCTCTTCATCAGCACCAACAAAAAACGAAGATTCGTCAAAAAAATCCGTCAACAACGTCTTTCTTCTACTATTATTGCTTCTCCTCTTCATTAAAAAAAGAAAGAAAATTCATCAACGAAATCCACCAAAAATATCATATCTTCTATATTCTCTTCAACAACACCAACTGAAAACGAAGATTCACTAACAAAATCCATCAACAACTTCGATTATTTTTTCTGAACACAAATATCATATCTTCTCGAGAGTAATTTATGTTGTCTAAAGCAATTGGTTATTTTACTGAGATTATGTCTCTAATTTGGTATGTTCTTGGTAAGGGAAAACCTAGTTTGTTTCTTCTTGATGTCGGTGGTGATGTGAATTTTAGAAATTTATCAAATGAGAAATTTTTGTAGTTTACATTCTGTTAATTCAGGTAATATAGATGTGGTTGTGGTTTTGACTAAATCCAATTAAGATATTGATAGTTTGGTTTTTACATGATTCAATTGATTGTTGTTTGCAGCTGTAAGTTGATTGTTGGGTGATGATGGTGAGTTGATGTTATTCCTAAACTAAAAAACCAGGTTATGGCTTCTTCAAATCAATATCTTCTTCTTCTATTCATTTGTATTAAGGTTTTTGATTATATTATTTTGTTTCAATTTCATTGTAATTAAATTCAGTAGCTAATGATGTCTCTGACTCAATATGATTACGCAGAACTTGGGGTTTAAAATTGTTTACTAATTGTTATATGCATCATCAGTGTTTAGCATCATTGTATGAATATGATTTTGAAGGAAACACGGACCTGTGAGGCCCACTTCATAAATTTAGTGTTCTTTACCTTGAAGATATTGATACAATGACACTACACCAAATTTAATGTTTAGCAACATCTTAAATCTGTTGCTGACTGGGCTTGCAACAGATTTCTGCCGTTGCTAAACACCCTGTCGCAGTTTTTCGCAACATCTTTAGCTCTATTGCTAATTTCGGTCAGCAACGGCAGTAGCAACAGAAATTAGCTGTTTCGAAATTAAAATATATAAACATAAATGAGCTATTGCTACTCTGTTGCTAATTTTAGAGTTATTCCGGGATATATTTTAGTAGAACATAATATAGTCATTCTGGTTCAGATTTAGAAACACATGTTGCTAAACACCTTGTCGCAGTTTTTCGCAACAGCTTTAGCTCTGTTTCTTATTTCAGTCAGCAACGGAAGTAGCAACAGAAATTAGCTGTTGCGAAATTAAAATATATAAACATAAATGAGCTATTGCTACTCTGTTGCTAATTTTAGAGTTATTCCGGGATATATTTTAGTAGAACAGGATATAGTCGTTCTGGTTCAGATTTAGAAACACATGTTTGCCGTTGCTAAATTTTAGCAACAACAAAAAAAGTCAAGTCTTCGTTGACCTAGTCAAAATCGATTTCCCACACACCCCAATTTATCCTGCAATAACCCCCCCCCCCCCCACACACACACAATTACCCTAATTCTTCTTGTTCTTATGATTCAAATTATCACATTCAACATCCAACTATAATTGATTCATCAGTTGTAATCATGCAATCTTATAACCCACAGTGCTTCAAAATTTTTTTTTATAACCCACCGATCCTTCAACATAATTACACAAATACATTATTATAAGATTCATCAATGATTGTTTTCCAAAGAAGAAGGTTCTTCAATTGATAACTCAAATTATCACAGTATACAAATACACTTGAGCAATTAAAGGATTCAAGCTCTTATAACGAGCATCTTTCATGGAACTTACATCTGCATTTAAGTTTGATTTATCTAGATGAATTTTTCTCTAGTTTTGTACCTGCAACTTTTCCAGCCTCAGCAACCTTTCTGAAAGCACCACTAAACCATGTTGCTCCCGCTGTAACATACCTACAAAAATTACAGAGAACACACTTAAGTCAGCTAATTTTTCCTTTGGGTATGCATATACTTGAATTTTGACTCTAGCTTTGAATGAAAAATGACAGAGACTACTCGTACGAGTATGAAAATTTAGGTGGAGTATTCTTGGAATCCACTAGTGTAAAAGATATGAGGATATCTTTATCATAAATACCGAATCATTTAATTGTACTTCAATAAAAAAAAAAAGTTATATGATTATCTCGTGATATCAGGGATATATAACATGCCATGAATTGCACCCTGATCCACAAAATAAAAATTATTTTTCTCAAGATACTAACCTCTACATGAAGCGAAATCTTATCAATTTGTTCATTATATTGTGGCCAGGCTTGAACCATCTTTTGTAAGTCTCGTGTCGACAGTTCACCACCACTTCTGCGCAACATAATTATTTGTGATGAGAAACTTACCGCCAAGTTATAGTAACAACATAAACATATAATTTGCTTAAAATAAATTAAAAATGTTGAGAAAGATGGATCAAAAAGGGTTTTCACTTTTCAGTAGTACAATCAATGAAAAAGAACACAAATAGTCTAGATTATATGTGAGCAAAGAAAAATTAGTTACAAGGAAAAGAAGGGAAAAATACAGTAAACTCCCTGACACATGTCCTTCAAGATATTTAACATTTAAGGGAGCACCAATCTATTTATGATCTCCAAATTCACTTTCTAGCAACACCCTCATACATTTTTAGCGAATTTTCCCATCCAACCAACGTGTCTATCTCCATGTCACAAAGACTTTGAAGAAGGTAGACCAACCTAACTCTACTTGAATACAAACATTAAATAGAACGACTAGCATAAGTAATAAAACAAACCTAAATAAAACTTCTAGGAGAGCAAAACGCACATCTGCATCTGGGCATGACCTAGCTCGAGCCAAAGAGGTTTATGATTCTCCAAAAGGACATCTTTATTCTCAGGTTGACCACCTATTTTGCTTGGAACCTACAACATACATATTATCGAGAAGGATGCTTAAAGAAAAGTTACGCCTCAAATTTGAAAAAAAAAAACCTGAAAAGAGTGAAAACATACCTCGCGAACATATTTGTTTCCGTCCATATTCAGCAAGTCATGTTATCATATACCCACTCATAGATTATGGGGGAAATCTTAAGGCACGTACTCAATGTATCAGCTGATAACAAACCTAAGACTATATAACATGAAGTCTATACTAACAAACATGGTCAACAGATCCATATAGAATAAGCAACTCGCATGTTTCTATCTGGGAAAAATTCTTTATGATGTCTTTATATATACTTTCTGGGCTGGTTCCTCACAACAGTAACAAGATTTTATGGAACTAAATCACCCATTGTTGTCAATGTGACTGCACCAACCTTAGCAGCGCGGTAACGAACAAATAAAATCTCCTAAAAAAATTAAGCAAACATCCAAAATTAAATGGATTTTTTAACACAATAGCAAATACATATGTGTACAAACTGAAATTAAAATGAAACTGACATGAGGTCATCAAGGATTCTCATTGGTTAGTTTTAAAATGAAAGACAAATCAAAAGTAAATGCTGGTTAATTACTGAAGGAGAATGAAGCTTAAAAGTCTAAAACAAAAATGAGATGATGTAAAAGTAGTACTCATTCAACTAGCCACAAATAGTTAGGACAAGTAGAAAAGCCAGCAGTGTAGAGGTGAGAAAAGGTAGGACTGGTACTCTTTCAGACCACAAATAGTAAGGACAACAAGAAAAAGCAAGTCCTTTAATGAAGAATATATAAAGAGAAATTCTAGTTTTGACATAATGGAAGTACAAACTCAGAAGGACTAGCCATGCTAAAAAAATAAGTGCTGACCTAACGAAAGTACAAACTTAAACAAACAGACAAGATCCCAAATACAACCATGTATAAGATTGTAACTGAAACACTAGTCGTGTTCGACATTCATAGCCCAAGAAAAGATATGGGTACTCGAAAATAAAGGCATACTAAGCAGGTACTTTCTTTCTCTACATGATACAACCAACATACATAAAAAGTAGCAAAGTACTTAGTGATATTACCTGTAATCCTTCCATATCTGAGTCGGTGAATGAATTTTGTCGCCTGACCTACTTTCATCTTCACTTACAACCTGCAGATTTAAGCACCAAAACAACATGAGAATGAACCCCTAGATATGATTTTAATGTGCGGGATATGATCACATAAAACAGTTAAATGAATCTAACCACTTAAAAGCTTCGAATACTTAGCCAAATGTGCATCACTAAAGTAATACTCAACCTACAAAATCTACAGAAAGAATTAAGTAAGAAGACATCATTTTTTCACCCATAAGATCATAAATAATCCGAACCCACTACTAACTTTAACCTTTCAAACAAAATACCCATCATAATCAAGGGGCATTGACGGATAAAACTAACTTAGAACATGAAATTTGAAATTTAAAAAATAAAGAGTCATAAGTTTTTTGAATACTAATTGATTATGATTTTGCAATTATTATTGTACTTTTCGTTTTTAGAGACTGAACCATAAGAAAATTCTGCGGAAAATACTCAAATCAACTATGAACCCTTAAGCTAGAATTAGACACAAAACCCTGAATTCAAAAAGTAAAGAAAGAAGATCTGAACCTTACCGTACATAGAATTTTTACAAAGAAAAAAAAAACTAAATTGAATCTCACAGATCAAATCAACACATCAAATAAAACTAAAATCAAAATCAAAAAACAACAAACTTAGATGATTAGCACATATCTTTAATGTCTTAGATTGTCTCATAACCAAACAACCTTTCTCAGTATGTTTATGTTCAAGAGGCTTTATAGTTCGAATTATTCTTTCTATTGATTTTCATATTTACCGAATCGGTTCAGTTTTCTAAGCAACAAAATCGAATCAAATTCGAATTAGAAAAATAAATCATTGAGATATAGACAAGAGCTTCTTTACCAGTCGTAAACTTCGCCACCAGCTACTTCTCCTACCTCTTCTTCTTATTCTTCTTCTTATTATGGATGGATAGAGAGAGAATGAACGATCGAAAATAGAGAAGGGAGTGAATAAGTTTTCTGATGTCTAGGGTTATAAAGAAATATGTGTGTTAGGGTGGAATCATCTATCTGAATCAAAATGGTTTAAGTTGACTGGGTAAAAAAATAACAATAAGTGTTACTTGGCACACAGACGAGTGGCATGCGTGAATTTGCCTCAGTTGCTAGTAGCAACAGAAGATAAACAGTTGCGAGTTTCGCAAAAGAAAATAGTTGTTGCTAAACTTTAGCAACTGTTATTTTTAGTTGCGAATTAGCAACAGCTCTAGCTTTGTTTCTAATCTAGGTTGCTAAATCCAGAATTTGGTGTAGTGTGATGCGGTTTCATGTTGAATCTGCAGTGAGGATAAAAGATGATTCATGAAGGGTATGCAGGTTCAGATAGTTGATGTGGTCATAAGAATGAAAGAGATTAATCTTGTCACGAAGACTTGAAAAGGGTGATCTGATTGCACCTATGGTGGCATTGGATCCTCTACTATGTCGGCTACCTTAACAGTGGTAGTCGTCTTCGAATTTAGTTTTGGTAAGTTTAGCAGTACTTTGTATAACATTTTTGCAGTCGTCATCATATTATCTTTTTGAGAACCATCAGATGATTCTTTTGGTGTATTGGATTAATAAATAGAAAAAATAAACACATTTTTACAAGGGTTACGCTGGGTAAAGGATTTAATCTAGCATTAGAAACCTTTTTAGCTGGTGCCTTAGGATTTGGCGCTCATCACTTGGAAACTCTCGTTGGAGACAAAGGGCATCATGTAATTCTTTGGTTCTTTACCTTCCCTTCTAGGTAAGGTCACCCGAAAGGACAACAAACTTTAATATTTTTATTTTATAACTAATGATCTTTATGTATTTGTATTATATGGTGTAACCTTCTCCTTTCATTTATTGATTTTATTGGCAATGACTGTAGCATCGTTTTTTCGTTTCTTTCTAGGGGTTAAAGCACGATACGATTGTGGGGTATTGATGTTTACACTAATACATTTTGTTTAGTATCGGTATCTGGTTATCAAGAAGATGAGATCTTAAAACTTGCTCACAAAAGGGTATCGACTATTGCTCTAGGTTGTTTAACGTATGTGATTATGTCCATATTTGTGTTCCCTGTATGGGCTGGTCGTGACTTACACAAACTGATTTCTCACAACATAGAAAAGCAATCATATTTCTTACAAGGTTTGTGATTACTGTGTTGATTGTCTTGATAACCAAATAAGAAATGCATTTATTAGTTCGATCTGTAATATTAATTACCAACAATAATTATTCTATAGGATTTGGAGAACTATATTTCAGAACAAAGGGGGATACAGATATGTCATGGCTTTATGTATACATAAGTGTTTTGAATTCTATGACAGCTGAAGAAGAAATGGTGAGGAAAATCTCTTTTAAGTGTTCATCTCTGGCTACTTTTATTAAGCCCGTCCTTTCAAATGATTTGACCACCTACATTAAATTTTAATAAGTTTAATGGCTTACATGTACCACAGTACCGGCCACTTGATAATGGATTAAGACTAATTAACTATTATATTTTGCAGTAAGTCTAGTGGCTTACATGTAACACAGTAGCACAGTACCAAACATCTAATAATGTACCAACAGTATAACCTCATAATTAAATATGAATTTTGAGGTGCAGTTAGATTCCATCTATTGTTTCAATTGTTTCTTATTGAAAACTTTGTTTGATTTGTAGACATTACCAAAATTGAATATTTTCATTGTGCATATGGATTATTTGCTATTCACTAATCAATACCTACAATCTGAAAAAACCCTTGGTTCTGTAAGATACACTTTTCTTGGTGTAATTTATTTTCTAGGAAAATTTTGCTATATGGGAGCCACCTCATGGAATATTCAGGTTTGGCCACCATGGAAGCAATATTTGAAAATTAGCGCAAGGACTCAACAATCAGCATACATGCTGGAAGCACTAAGCATCATCATCACCTCTGAAATAAAAGTATGCAAATATTTCTCCTATTGTCCATATCTATATATGTCACGACATCATCTTGATTCGTAGGTTCAATAGGCCCGTTGGTGTATATGAATCTACCGCCTAATACTTGTGTCATTTCAATTTTCAAGGACCCTTGTCATATATTTTATGTGATGCAATGTAATTCTCCCAAAGGGTGACTAGTTTTCCTTCTAATCTTAATTAGTTTGAGATTATTTTCAAATGCATCATTCATTTCATGACTCAAGTTCACGGCCTCATAGGCTTATCCTCAAACTTTAATCTTGCAGTACTAACGGACACTGGGATGGAAGAACTTAAAAGTTGATTGGAGCAGAGGTATCCATACTTTCCTTATTTTCATATGTGCAATGAAAGAGTTAATGTATTTCATCTTAATTAAACAGTATGAGCAGGTACTTCATGTATTTTTATTTCCATTATTTATTTATTTTTTGCCTTAAGAGACATCCAACAATGTAAAAGTTCATTATCACTTTAAAACATTTTGTAGGTTTCCTTGATGTAATGTTAAGTTAATAGATATATCCAAATGACAAGTCTTGTTGTGTCATGACTTGTGTTGTGTTTCATAGTTCTATTAAAATTTTATGTTGAATGTGGGGGTTATATGATTAAATTATCATAGCAGGAAAAATCAGTACAATTGCAGGGAACTGAAGTATTGCAGGACAATTGGGAGTACTGTTGTTTTTTTTTGCTTCTTGCAAAATTTTAGCAACGGAAAAAACATGTTGCTAAATATGAACCAGAACAACTGTATCCAGTTCTAGTGAAAAATAGACCAGAATAGCTCCAAAATTAGCAACAGCCACTAGTGGAAAATGGAAGTTATACCACTGTTAGGAAAAGAAGTAATATCATTAAAAACGACTGTGTTCATCAGTTGGAATCTAGAAGTGGTTTTTTTCCAAAACAACTCTTTCTAGCAAAGGTTGAATTCTTTGAAAAAACAACTTTCTTTACCAGTAGATCAATAAATACTGACAGAAAAAGTATTTTTTCTTATGATATTTCATAAAAAAAAATTATATTGATTCAGCTGAATCCAAAGCTGATTCAACCAAATCAAAAACTAAAAACTGAATCATAATTAAATTAATAATAGCTTCAAAACAGAATTTAATAGTGACTTTAAAACTCATTTTTTATTTGAAAATGAGAGCTCCAAGTCCAGAATCTTCTCTAAGTTGGAAATCCTTAACATATATTCCTATTACAAGAATAAAATTTCAACACTAAGTTGAAAGTAAGACTTCACCATCTGTACCTTCATCTTTGACAAACTAGATCAAATCAAGTCCTTCATCTTCCTGTTCTTCCTGATTCCACTTCTCGATATGCAATACTCGAATTCAATCAACCTTATCCCATCTTCTCATTCATTTCAACCTCTGTGAACTGCGAGCACCAGCAACATGCCCTCCGTTCCCTTTATCAATCGACTCTCCACAGCTTCAATACAAGATCAACAACTTCATTCAATTCCAGCTCACTGCAGGTTGTAAGCCTGAGCATTCTCCTTCCTAAACGAAAGTAGCAACTCGAACTATCCCCATTATCTACAGACAAGCAACCACCCTGCAATTCCATCTCCCTGCAGCTCAAATCAGCAGAGGTTCTGCATTATACAACCACCATCACAGTTAGTTCAGTTTATGGGACCTTTTCCTTGAAGGCTACGAAATATAACATGACCTCAGATAATTAAGCATACCCTGAATACCAAGGAACCATATCCAGGAAATCAGGTTTCACTTGCTTAATTGATGAATATCCCTGTTAAGAGTCTCTGTAGCTACTTGAAATCAGCTAAGTAGGTCCACGGGCATATTGCAATTTCACACTTAAAATAAGAACAAGGTTCTTGCTCTGTTCTTTTGTAATATGTAAGTGGCAAATTGTATATGATGCGATACCCTTATGTTATCAAGCTATCCAATCTCAAACTTGACTTACAAAAAATGTTCTCATTAACAGAAACGTAACCTTGGCATCCAACACTTATGCATCAAATCAGGAATCATGATATAAGAAAATATCAAGAACGATATTGTTAAGGATAGCAACGAACAAAACTCTCTTATAAAATAAAAATATGATCAAAATAATGTGAATGCCAAACAGAGACTTTATAAAATAAAAATATGATCAAAAGAATGTGTGCCAAACATATACTATTTTGACATTACTAAACCATAATATCTAGCTACAATAAAAAAGTATGAAATAAACACCTCACATTGCTGTAAAGGCCTTCTTTCCACTACCAGTTGAAGACCCTGCTGGGATGACCTTCAATACGTTAAACCTCACTGTCTTCGACAATGGTCTGGAAACATGCAAGAAAATTAATACCATTCAGTAACCATGAACGGATAAAAAAAAAAACATTAGGACTTTATGAGTGGAAAAAGGGAAGGGAGGATCCCTGGTTTTATTCATATACCTGCATTGACCAATGATAACATGATATCCTTCCTTGACACGGAGGCATGGGGAACAAATCTAGTCCCTACGAGCAGAATTTCCAGTTGACACTCGTAGGGAGGTCCTCATGTCAAACAACCTGCATGTACCAAGGAAAAATGTCATAACCAACCAAGATGCTTTAACGAAAACGTAAAGAAGTTTGTAAGACAAAGTTGTTGAGTTTGTAAGAAGTTTGTAAGACAAACTTTAACATACCTGAACTCTGGTGTGTTAACAAAGGGCAGTTCTCCGCTCCATCTGCAAAAAAATAGTGAATCAATACCCAAGCAAAATAATATTCATGAAACAAAAATGCGCAGGACGAACAAAAATGCGCATGACAGGGAGCCGAAGAGGAGGATCCAAAGATTCCAAACCAGAGAACCATTGATTAGGATGTACTTGCAAGTTGTGGTTCTGAATTGTGAACATTGCTGAACCTCTTGGAAAATCATCACTTTTAGTTTTACCAACTTAAGCATTGAGGGTTACTTACTGATAGTGCAGCTGCTCTTGCATTGAAATGCACCCAATTCAGCTGCCTGCAACAGACCATATTCACTTCCTTGTCCATAGCTACAATTCCAAATTCATGCTGCTGTGTTCATTTTCCAACATCTCATAGCCGAGATATATCACAGACCCATTTCAGAACGGCAACAACTAACGAACTGCAAAACACTAAATCTGTTGACACTGTTAACATCTCCATTCCACTGCTGCCTCTTGAATTCTTCTATCCACGACATCTTCTTCCAATCTCCGAGCAACCTCGACCAAACAAAAGCATAAGAATCTCGATCTGTATTTCAATGAATCTGTAATACTCAGATTGACCTGTAGCCTTGTTGTAGATTAATTTTTCATATTCAGAACCCTTGTAGACAGATCCATCTATACTAATTCAACAACTCCATACAAAACCGAATCTGGAAGACAATACCCAAGTTCAATCATGCCACAAACTTAAACAACACCACTGCTTCAATAACCCACAGCTAGGCATTAGTTTTGATTCAATATGAGCTCTCTACTCCACTAAGGGGCCATACCAGTGGAGAACTCGAGATCATGTACATCAAGAGTCAAAACTACACCTTATCAGTTTAGGTGACATATATCGACATTACCATCAGGGTACACACGGTTAAATAATATTTCTTTCTTATGAACAACTAAGCTGGGGTTGTACGTGAAAAAATTGAGGTGAACAGTTTCAAAATTTGAAAATACATCAAAGGTCTGCATTTTATACACTTCCAAATTCATAAAATCAGCTTATAATATACATTTAGTAACACTTGAATCCTAAATTAAGTTGAAACCCATGATTTTTTCAGCTCTAATTCCTTGATTTTAACATAAAATTCAGAAAATATAAGTGTAAATTAGAGAGAAGAGAATACCTGCAAGAACCAAAACCACTGAAGCTGCAGAGGACTAAAAGGAAACCGAGAAGATGGATATGTTCAAATCGAGATGAACTGCTAATAAGAAATTAAAAATTTCCGCAAAGAATTTGAAGAGAAATCTGTGATAGTGAGGATTTGAGTAGTGATGAGATCTAAGAGGAAGAATAATATTTCGGGAAGGCGATTTCCTTCGATAACCCTCTGCTTCTATATGAACATGACGTTGTTGAGGTCGATTGAGAATATTCAACAGAACTACTACAAATCGAGCCTTCTTAACTCCATAACAAACTCAAATCAATCAACTAATTCCAGCCAATGCTAATTTCAGCTTCCATTCCATGCTGACAGATTCATCTGCACCTGAAGTCTAAATAATATAAAAAATAAAGGAACTTCAATTAAACCCCTAACAAAGAAATTGAATAAAGGAATTGGATGTAATACTGAGGATTACCCATAACCCAAAGAAATCCACCGATAATTCATAGTTGAAAAAAATCTAAACCTTTTCATCACTGTATACTATTGACGATGAAATGAAAGGATTTCATTTCTTCTTTGGATACGGATAGAAGAAATTGAAGAAATTGAAGAAATTGAAAAAAGAAGAAAATGTTACGGATCGAAGCAATTGAAGAAATAATAAATGTTATAATCAAAGAAATCAAAGAAAGTATTACAGATCGAAGAAGTTGATGCAAATATCGAACCATGGGTTCCGGGAGAAACGAATTGTATGACGACTGCTAGGTTTTTGATTTAATGAAGTGTATTAGAGAACGAATTATAATTAAACAATGGATTCGGGGTCAGGGTTTCGTTGTTTCATTTTGGTGGAAATGGTGAAGAAGATAGGATAAGATGAAAAAGAGAACGCATCTAGGTTAGATTTAAAAGCCGAAGGAGTTCAGACCGAGATATAGATAGAGATAAGGAGAGAGAGGACTATAAAGGTTGCTTTCTCTCGCAGCCGTATTTCAAATCCAATAAAATCTATTAGGGAGATGTGTATTTTGACTCAAATACCCTTTAAGAAAACAACTGTTTCGGAGACAAGTTTTAATAAAACAACTGTGACTCACAGCACTAATAGTTACAGCTGTCCCGTAGCAGTCGTTCTTACGAAACCCATGAAGTTGTAAAAAACTAATAATCCACTAGTGAGCTACCACTTGTTGCTAAGTTGTTATTTCGCAACAGCTGGTTCCTGTTGCTACCGCCGTTGCTGACCGGAATTAGCAACAGAGCTAGAGATGTTGCGAAAAACTGCGACATGGTGTTTAGCAACGGAAAAAATATGTTGCAAGCCCGGTCAGCAACATATATAAGTTGTTGCTAAACGTTAAATTTGGTGTAGTGCGGTACGCCTCAAAATGATTGATTCCTATACCCCATGGTGAAGTCGTATCCAGGATAAAACTTCCCGTTTCAAATACTATAAGCACTATAATATTTTCCCACTCTTACGAACTCAACAACAATGATACGGAATATAAAAACCACACAGAGGGAGAAAGACGAAAAGAAAAAGAATAGTAGCTTCTTCTGGACACAAATTGGAATGAAGAAACCTAAAGGTTTATATAGTGGAGAAGAGAGATAATCTAGAATAATGTGCATTAAGAGTGAATTAAAAAGAATAAAATTTTGTAATTAAACCAAAATAAATTTTCATTAATTCAAGAATTTCCAAAACGGTAAAAAAAAGTTACGCAATTAACTGCACATTATGTCGACATAAAAATAAAAACGGAAATAAATAAATCCTCTCCAAGTTATACGCCCCCCACATTAAATACAAAATTTATTTGATACTAATATTAAAGAAATATTTCAAAAGAATTTTGTCCAAAAAGATAAGTCTTGGTTGACCTATATCTACGGCGTAAGAATGAGCCCGAGCCTTAAACCCAAGCCTTAGTGAAAACAAGTATTATTCCCCCCCCGTTCCACGTATATTGTTTGTCTAACTATCGATAATGAAATAGTTAAATAGTGGAGCCCCTCTTTAGTTATACCCTATGTAGAACTAAATGTCATATTTCATTCACTCATAAGAAAATGAGCAAGTGCCCTTAGAGACCCAAAGGTCCTGAGTTCCATTCCCACCAAGATTACAAAACCGAAACAATAAAACTCATTTTCTCCAACATTATACAGTTCAGTTTTTGGGATCATGTGATGGTCTGGTTTTCCTATGGTTCCGCTTCCGACAATCTGTTTTTCTTTGGAATCCAGCGACAATGGAGTACAAAGAATTACCAAACTCAAAAATACATCATGTCCCGATGGTTGCATTTGGTTATGATTACAAGAGTGACAATTACTTACTCGAAGACTATTCGCTAGGATCAAAATCATGGAAAACTATTGAAAATGTACCTTATAAGTTTTCTTATCTTAGCAAACCGTCCAAGGTGATTGTCATTGTTTAGGCCGAAGGAAAGAATCTTCCAGTGTTTATTTAGATATCACCAATGAGATATTCAAAGAAATGGAACTACCAAAAGAACCTTTGGATAAGGGTTCTTCATTTTGCAATTTGGGGGTTTTGGAAGGGTGCCTCTGTTTATTTGTTAATGCTAATTGTGTTAACTTTGAAGTATGGGTAATGCGGGATTATGGAGTTCGGGAATCTTGGGCTAAACATTGTGTCATTACCCATGATAAAATCATGGGATTCAATACGCGTTGTTGATTAGTTCTTTAAGAGTGGCACGATACTATCTGAGGTTTCTGTTAAACTAGTGGTAAATGACCCTAGGAAAAAAAGTGTTATGGAACTAAACATTCCCGGATCAATCCAATTGTTCCAAGAAAGTTGCTATGTTGAAAATCTTGTTTCGCTTAATTCTGGTACTTATGTCGGGAAAGGTTAAAGTTGAAGAATATCAACAGATTGTTGAAGTAAACAAGCCTAACCAGAAAAGATCAGGGATGTTATGTGCCATTGGTGTTTACTATATGTTCACGTAGTTGTTTATTAAGCAATGAAAGTAGGAACTATTTCTGTACTTGGCTTCTCATTATTTTGTTCCATTATTTAAAGAACTTTGGAGCTCTTCCACAAGAATGTAATGGCTGCGAATTTTTTCACAAGGATTTGTCAAAATGTTTTGTTGCCGGATTTTGACCCATGAAATAAAAACCTTGCCTTTTTTTTAGAGGAAAAGGGCAAATTCAATTAAAAATATAGCTTCATCAAGAAGATGAAAACTAGGATTACAAAGAGAAAGAGGTAAAGCTAATTTTTACCAACAACTGCCTCCTAATTAGAGATTAAGTTACTCAGAGAGTAGCCTTCAAACAACTTTGAATTTAAAGACCAGTTATACATTTGATCGAAGTGAGAAGATGGTCATGGTTTCTCCGATATCCTTTGTAAGGACGATTGATACGCTCATTTCATACACTCCACCAAATCGCAAAAGGCAAGATACTTCGTAGTTGTCGCATGAAACTTCTGCTCTTCTTTCTTGATCATTCCCAAACGTTTCTATTAACAATCTCCGAGAATACCCACTGAATTTTAAAACTGTCAAGAAGGTAATGTCATAGCTTTCTTGTTTCTACACAATGTATAAATAAATGACTTGGGATTTCCTGAGTAGCATAACAAATTAGACATTGATTAAACAGCACACGTCCATCCCTCTATAGTATATCTACTAGAGTTGGGGCACCACATGACAAATAGTCCAAATAAGAAATGAAACTTTCAAAAAAAAATTTGTTTTTTTGCCAAGTCTAATAGTTTATTATTAAAGCTAAAAAATGCAATTACAAGAATTACAAGGAGGGCTCAATGCCCCCATCCCAATAAACCAAATGTGTTAAAAAAAAATAACTGCAAATGTAACTAAAAAAAACTCCAAAAAAAAAGCTAACACAAAAAAAATAACATCAAGAGAAAACTCAAGGAAATTAATAACGTCTATATCCTACTCTTCTCAAGAATATTTTGGACAAATAGTTCATGTAAGAAATAAAAACCTTGTCTTCCATGATGTTGTAAGTCTGAACTAGAGGTGTATATTTGGGTTGTGCCAGCACGAGCACAACCCAGCACAACATGCACGCTAAAATTTGAGCACAGCCCAGCCCAGCACGTGACTTATCCCAGCACGACACAACACATGACTTATCCCAGCACGACACAACACGTTAGTTTCATGAGACATGTTGGGTTTGACTAATCGGCACAGTAGCCCAGCACAGTACATGGCACAACACAACACAACACGTTAAGAAAGCAAGTCATAATATGTATAAAATACTACACAATATGGCACAATACATCATATTTTGTGGATATTTCACAAACGAGCCTTTATTCTAGCCAATTATTGACATTATGTTGACTTATTTTCATAATAACACATATAATACCTAAATATTTGGAAAACATTTATATTGGAAAATATAAAATAAATGCGCCCCGCACAGCACAGCACAACATGACACAACACACTTATTTTTCTGGCACAGTCCATCCCAGCACGGCACAACACGACACGTCATAATCTCCGGCACAGCACATCACGTCACATAGCACGCTAAGCACATGATTTCATGGGATGAGTTATGCCGGGCCGACACGTTTTACACTCTAGTCTGAACCATGAGACAACTTGAGCTCATCCATATATTATAGCCCCTAAACACTGTTTTATTGCACCTCCCTCCAGTGCCGGCCCTGAAGTAAATGATGCCCGAAGCAATCTTCAAAAATATTGGCCCATCAAACGGTGGTTTCTAGCCATTTGACCAAGTCAATGTATGTTGACTATTGGTGTAAAATTATTATGAAAAGTTATTAAGTAACCATTTTTCATGTTGATTAACAAAATATACGAGAAAAATTGAGTAAAAAAATTTGTGGTAGTTTATTTTTTTATTATTTATGTGCAGGATTTACCATTATAGTCATACTTTTTTAAGCAACTTTTAGTATGAGATGGATGCAATTATCAAAGATGGGGAATGAATGAATCGGTCTTTCCGTGGGATCATTAAATTTCGTTTGACTCTTATTCCTTCTGGATCCTCAATGCTTTCTCTTTCTTTACTATAATAATTAAACTACTAAAAACCAAGTTATAATGGATCTGATGTCCCTCTTTACTTGGTGCCCAAAGCACTGCTTCAAGTGCTTTGGCTCAAGGCCGGCCCTGCCTCCCTCCAATCCTGTTCAGTTTGCATTTCGGCAAAAATTGCGACTCTTGATGAACCAACCTATGTGGGCCTTGAAGGTCACATGGCCCGTGAACTGATACAAACATTACGGTCATTACCAGCTGTACCAAATTACATATCGGAATAGATCTAAATTTGGGATAGGCATAGGAGTATCTTACTTTTTTTTTTTTTGAAGAGACATAGGAGTATCTTACTAAAATAATGGTTCCGGAACCGTGTTCCAATGGACCCCGTCAACACGTGTCAGTTCCAGAATCAACAAATGTTGGCAGTTGAGGATTTAATTAACAGCAGTTCTCAACAGACCGAGAATGTGGACAACACCAAAACAAAACATGATTTTTATCTCATAAATTTTTTTTATGGGTCCCGTGAGCCCCGCGGTAGCCAGCAGGGGGCCGGGTTAGTGTGAGAGAATTTCTCGGTTTTTTTGTTTCTCGGTTTTTTTCTTATTATGTGAAGACTTTTTGTTTAATTAATTAATGAGTCGTGGTGATGGGGAAGAAGAGTGACTTTACTGTATTCTTCTGCAATTCTTCACACCCGCATTGATTCAAACATTAACCTTAAAATCTTCAATAAATTTTTGGTGGGAATAGATTACCTGCTGCTGCTGTTATCAGGTCTGTTTTGTGTTCATCCATCTCCTTCCTTTTCTCAATTTCCTTGCTTTGTTTTTGATTTTCTAGGGCTTCATTTGGTCAAAATGGGAGTACATTCATTGTCTCAGTCATTATCTTGTCATTTAGGGTTCATGTGAAGTGAATATCCCGAATTTTTCATATTCTTCTTCTTGTTTTCCATATAGATTATTGCCAATTCGTTCAATTTTAATGGAAACTAATTACTTACGCGAAGAGGTGAGGAGATTGCAAGATCTTGTCTGTAGACTAGCTACAGAAATAGATGTAAAGAATGAAAGGATGGGATACATGGAAAAAAGGTTGATCGACCTATCCAAGTCGCTTAGTAGAATGACGGAGGAAAGAGATCACCTGAGTCGAGCTCATCTTCAAGGTAATTAACTGTGCCAGGCAATTAATTAGTTGTCTACTGTAATTACCGTGTACATTCAAATGGCCTGGGTTGTAATGTAATTATGCTTTATTATCAACTGATTCTAATATGTATGCCCCATCTTAACTTTACTTCAGAAATGAAACATAAACTCAAAGGAGACAATTCAAGCAGAAATGTCAGGAAATCGACAAGTGTGAGGCCCAATTGGATCTCAAATGCAAGCAACTTTCAGTATTAAGCCAAGAGGTACTTGCACTTTGTCAGTCTGAACTCTATTAGCTAAACCATTAATCACCGGCTATTTTGGCAACTTTGTGAACCATGAGAAGCAAACATCATTGCAACAATCAATTGGAAACCTATTACCTTGTTTGGATTGCCACTGCTTTGCAGGTTACAAGAAAGCTAAATACTGTGCAAGAGAAATTTGATGGGGCGAAAGATATTAGTAGCGCAGAAGATATGTGCAGAAAACTAGAAGAGAAAGATTATGAGTTGGATAGTTTGATTAGCCTGAACACCCTTATTGCCAAAGAGTGCAGAAGTGACCACGAGTTACAGGAGGCACGCAAAGTTTTAATTGAGGTAAAAGAATTTGATGAAGAAACTTATTCCATATGCACCAGAAGTAGTATCATCACTGTTGTAAAGAAATTTTGCAATTTATCCTTTACATACAGGGCTTGGATGGATTTGCATATGTACGTTCGCGACCTCCTGTAGTTGGGATAAAGCGGATGGGGGAGTTGAATGAGAAGCCACTTCGAGATATTTGTATTAAGAAGTTCTCGTCTACAGAATGGGAAACAAAATCTGCTGAGCTATGCTCGTTGTGGCAAAAGAAAATTCAAGATTCAGAGTGGTATCCGTATAAGCATGTGACAATTGATGAAAAGCTTACTGTAAGTAAATTATATTCTCCCTTAAATTACCATCACTGTGGAGTTCGAAGAGTGGCTGTCAATTCTGTGCGGTACTTGCAGGAAGTTATAGATGAAGATGATGAAAGGTTGAGAGAGCTGAAAGATGAATGGGGCAAAGAAGTACATGATGTTGTAGCTACTGCTTCACTCGAGATAAATCAGTACAATGCCAGTGGAAGATATCCAGTTCGGGAGCTTTGGAATTTCAAAGAAGGTAGGGAAGCCAGCTTAAAGGAAGCAATAGAGTACGTCCTGCAAAAATTGAAAGCTCTGAAAAGTGCTAAACGTCGGAGATAAAAGCTCAAGCTGTGTAGTCGTGTCTGCACCAGTTTTTCTTTGTACAAAAACTAGATATAAACTGATTCATTCTAAGTTACTAGGATCACTCCAGAAATCACCATGGGCATTCAATTCCTGACAAGGAAGATGAGAACTGAGATGAGACAAGAACTTTTGTCAAGAAGTGATTCCACAGTCTACATTATTGATAAAGCAGAAAACTGCAGCTGGTTTCTGTAAGCTCTCATAGAGGCTGGAACAAATCTTGAAAACCACAATGATGATGCAAAGTATCAGACCCATGTTCCAATTTCTATTGTACACAATTCAAAACAAGTAATTCTTTGGAGATTTCTATGATCACATTCAGCAAGCAATTCATTGGCAGAATACAACTAGGCGTAGATAATTCATTAATAGAATTCATCAACTAGAACTAAACTTGAACATGTCACATTCACTTAAGTTCAAGCTAAGCAACAGAATGAAGAAAGAGTCACTTAAAGAACTAAACACAAGCTAAAGACTGGATATATTGAAGAGTTGCTTAGAAACAAAATGAAGAGTTGCTTAAATGACTAAACACAGGCTAAAGACTCGATATATTGAAATCTGTGAGATAACACAAATCTATCTCGTGCTAAAACATAATATATTTTCTCGAATCTCATATCTTTCAGATCATAAGAGAGAACCCTACTCTCTTCTGTTAGCAGCACAACCTTCGTTGATGTTTCTTCTTCTTCCGTTTCCATAATGAATATGATATAATCTAAAAGAGGCAGAAATTTAGAATCACAGGGAGATCCAGCATACGGATTTAGCCTCCCGTCTACCTGGCCTTTCGGGTTCCAACTACGGTCAGCAGAATCCATCTCGAATATGCTCCAACCGCTAGCACCCCACCTTTCAGTAAGATAGAAATGGCCCCCATACTCAGCAATGTCGAACATCTTGAGCTGACGATTTGTTTGAGAAGATTTTGGCAGTGGCACTAACCCAACTAACTCTTCTTTTTTTTTGGATTGAAAAGGAGAATTCGTTAAAGAAAGAATGTACAATACAAGCTACCAGAGGTAGCTGAAGAAAAAAGAAAAAAAAAAGAACAAAGATTACATAAAAATAGTGTCCCAATTTTGGACAGAATATGAAAAGTTCAGGTGAGCTTTGTGGCCAAAAACAGAAGCCCAAGCAATCACCAGAGATTTAGCTTCAGTACCCAAGTCGGAATCGGTCTTGAAGCTATGTTTATGATCGAAAGTACGCGCATTTGTTTCCCTCCAAAGAACCCAGACCAAAGCAGCTGGAATAAGAGACCAATATTATTTACCGGTGCCAGATAAATGATTGGAATCCCAACAATGAGCAAGGTCGCAAAAACTTCTTGGAAAAGACCATTGCCAATTAGAAGGAGTTAGCATCGACCAAATCCTATTTGTAACTTTGCAATGTAAAAAGATATGGTCTGCTGTTTCCTTTGCATCTCCACATAGAATACAACCATCATCAAGAATAATACCTTTAGTAGCCAACTTATCAATTGTGTTTAATTTATCATGTACTGCACACCAAATTAGAAAATTTACCTTTGGAGGGAAATTATGTTTCCAAACGAAAGTGTGAGGGAAATTATCCACTCCCATATCAACATTTAAGTTGGTGTACAAGGTTCTGACTGAAAAAACACCATCTGTACCGAGAGACCATCTTCTAGTGTCAGCAAAACCATCAAGAGTAGGTGGAGTATTACCTATAACTTGCAGTAAGCATGTAAACTGGGAAACCTCTGAATCTGAAAATGTTTTTTTAAAATCAAAACACCAGCTGCCGTCCAAAGTAATGTGCTCAGCTAAAGATTTAAAGTTTCCCCTATCCAGTTTGTAAATGTCCGGGAAAGAAACTGAAAGTGCTTTAGTGCCAGTCCACTTGTCGTGCCAGAAGGAGATTAGTGATCCTGAATGCACTCTAAGATTTGAGTTGTTATTGATAAACTCTCTAGTTTCTACGATTGCCTTCCAGCAGGAAATTCCATAAGAAGAAGCGACTTTACCCGGAATCCAATTGGAGAATGTAGTTCCATGTTTTTCTGATATTATTTGATACCATAGATTATTCTTCTCAATACCAAACCGCCAGCACCACTTTGAGAGTAAAGAAATATTCTCAATACCCAACTAACTCTCGATCAACATCAAAGTAAGCCATAGACCCTTTTAGGTCACACCAGTACAATGAACCATTCCAGAAGACACTAGCACCCCAGCCCCATATTTTACATTCAGCTGGAGGAGTAAATGAATCAAATCTAGACAACCTCCAAGTAGAGGTTTCAGAATCATAGATTTCAATTCTATATTTTCGATCACTGTTCCTCCAGAAAGTTATGACTTTGTAATATGGGGATTTGAGTGGATTGAACGCCAAACGAACGTTATCGAGATCTGGGTAATCACGAATTCTCAACTGAGATCGAGGTAACCTTTTGTATTGCTTTGTGAAAGGATTGGAGATGTAATAAGTACGATCACAATTGTGATCCACACAATCACCACACAAGAGTAGGCCATTGCAAGATTGCACAATCTTTATAGGGGATTTTCTTACTTTTGCAAAAGCTACTACCTCAAAAGGGACATAACTGTTGGTATTTCCATCTAAGAAGATATAATCATAATAGGGTCTGGTCTTGTAGCGCCCAAAATCACAGCCGCAAAACAATCCTGGGACTGATAATCTAGGGTTTTGAATGAAATGTCTGTGAACAAATTTGGGGTCATTGATTATAGAAAACCACTGTTTTGATACAGATTTGAACACAAGTAGAGATTTTAATGGTAAGCGAGTTAAAATCAGTGTCGAGATATCAACATTACTACCTATAATCGATGCTGATGAGTTATTAGTAATACTATCATTGAGAATCTCACCGCTTCTTCTTCCTCCAGCTCCTCTTCGTTGCTTTGTTGAAGAAGACATCTCGAATAAAATCCTAAGCAAGAGAAAACTTGGGATTTGTTTCCTTTGTGATCTGATTGATAAAAAACTAGACACCCCGATTATGCCTTCTGGCTAGCTAGACTCGTTTATTAAGATTAAGAGAGTGAAGCGCAGTACCCAAATATGCCATTGACAGGCTTTGGGCATCGTGCCAGCCATGCCAGGGCCCAACTGTCCAAATCTGATTCCAGACAACAATGACCAAGGGAGTATCAACGCCTTTATGGAAGTTCTAGCAGCATCCAACCAACACCTTCGAGTGTAAACAATGATCATGTACTGTCTATACCATGAGGACACAAGTTCCCCAAATATACACCAGGCCGCTTGATCGCTTGATTGACTGTATCGCTGTTGGGTGCAATAATCAAAACAAACAAAAATCAAATAAGCAAAAGTTATTGATACTTAGCTCCTTTTAATGGAAGTGATGGATTTGACGAAACGAGCGAGCTTCTCATATCTCCACAACAGCAACAAGGCAAAACTTTGAAAAAACAGAGTGAGTCACGTGTTCAACACGTTGCCCTTAAGACATTAGCGCCCGGCTACACTCAAGAGTGATGCTATAGCCCTCACAGGACGGATATCTCCAGGATAAAATACTCTAATACACCTACTACCAGCATATGTAGTAGATGCTCAATCTTGAGCTTGGCAACTCCGAAAAGCCATAAAGGAAAATCGCGAACGCTTGAGAAAATATATAAAATATCTTCCCTTGAGGGTCCCTCTAAAATATAGAGCAACCCCTTTCCCATAGATTTTACAAAAGTAGTGAATTTGTTTATATAATGGAACAAAAAAAACTTAAGAAGAGGAACTCCCCGATGTGGGACTAAAAAGCTTATATAGTCTCTTAAAACAACTAAAAAGTGGAAACTCCACAATGTGGGACTAATAAGTTTTTCATTTACAAAAGAAAACAATAAATTATAATTTTATTAAAACCTTAAAAATCATTTTTTAGTAATTGTTTTCCAACAATCCCCCACATGAATGAAAACTCAATAAAACACGAAAACACAGATAGATCTTGGTAAATCAACAACCCAATCTCCCGAACTTACTGAACAGATAGAAAAATAGTGCATGTTGAAGTCATACTATCCATTCCAATGTCATCTCCCTCACACAATAGTGTGTTGACCCCAGGGTCATACTATGGATTGGAAAAATCATATAGTATAGAGAGCTTTCATCTTTAGTTCCCCACAAGTGAGACTAAAGGTTATTTCACCAAAGTGAAAAAGCATGAACTAGTGAACCCTTAGTGACCCTTAGGTCCTAAGTTCCAGTAATACCAAAACCATCAAAACGAAAATCACATAAAAAGCGCAGGAAATACCATTTTTAGGCAGAGGTGTCCATGAGGTCTTGAACCTTTTCTTAGTGAGCTATTACCTAATTACTTGCTAGATACGAGTGTACTATGTCTTGAACTGCTAACATTTGATGTAATTCGCGATAACAACCACGAATGATATATCCCAGGGTGCTACCAAGCTCTGCCGTTTTGTCCAATTTGGCCCTGGACATATCATGTTTCTCAGAATGCTCTAGAGAATAAAAGCTCATATTCTCATAGGAAGCGGCCCCACTTCCTCATTCAGATAGGTGAGTTTCCATAAAGAGTGTTACTGCTACACCCCGCTTAAATCTTAAATTGAAACTATAGAACTCATTAAGACTTCTTAAAAGTCATCCTTCACATGCAGTCACACTATCACGTCTACACCATAGGGAAGGGACAGAGAATTAAATTCTCTGATAGTGTTTACCTTTACCCACCATAAATTAGTTGTCTCATTTGAAACCTTGATCTTGGGATCTCCAGTCAGCAAGGTTGAGTATCCTTCATGGCAAGTTTAATTATTGAGCTTAAGCCCCATCCCCTTCGATGCAATTCTAACTATCTCCTTGAACAAACCTTTCGTCAAAGGTTATGCGATATTCTCCTTGGACTCTATCCAATCAATGGAAATAAAGCCAATTGAGATTAGTTAGTTTTTAGCTTTAGCTATTACAGCTAGACTAACACAGTGTATAGATATAGCTTTTGCACATGTGCCTATGCCCGAGAGGAATGTCTTCTAAAAAGCATCTTAGGCACTCGGGCCCCTCTCGTGCTTTATCTAACGCAATACTCTCAGATTCCATAATGAATTGAGCAGTATATGTCTGTTTGTAAATCTTCCAAAAAACAAACCTTCATGCTAGAGTGAAACTATCCACTCGTAAACTTAGACTCCTCTGAGTCAACTGTCCAGTTTGCATCATAAAGTCCCTCTAGGACTACAGGACACCTTTCATAAATCAAATAAAAGGTAATAGAGTATTTTAGGTACCATAATACTCTACTTAGTGCATATGAATGCTCTTGCTCTGGACTACAATTATATCTACTTAACTTACTCATAATATAGGAAATGTCTGGACTCTTACAGTTCATAAAATTCATCAGACATCCTATAACTCTTGAGTATTCAAGTTAAGATACTCCACTATCCTTATTTTTCTTGAGTATACAAGAATAATCGTACGGAGTACAAGCAGGCTTACAATTACACTGATTTTATCTCTTAAGCACAATTCAACATAATGAGAATGGCTAAGACTATAAAAGATTAATTATCTTCTAATCCTCATCCCTAAGATTACATCAAAAGGGCCTAAGTCTTTAAAGTCAACGTTCTCATTTAGTGCATGTTTTAGTGGAATTAATCACATCTATGTTTGTATCAAGTATAAGCATATCATCAACATACAAGCATACAATCACACAGGCATCCTTAACAAGTTACTTGTAAATATACTTGTCAGATTCATTAACTTAAATCCACTACACATTATTACATGATCAAATTTTCCATGTCACTATTTACGTGCTTATTTGGAACCATACAACTATTTGTTCAACTTACAAACTTTGTTTTCGTAACCTTTCACTACAAAGTCCTCAGGTTGTTTTATGTAAATTTCTTTATCTAATTCACAGTTTTATAAAGATATCTTAACATCCACCTGATGTAGCTCCAAGTTGTTTATGGCAGCAAAATAAATTAGCATCTCAAAGGAACTAATTCTCGTCATAGCAGAATAAGAAGAAATTTTTTTCACCTTCTTTTAGTTTATAGCCTTTAGCTATCTACATATCCTCATATTTTTCCACAGTTCCATCTACCTTATGTTTCCTCTTAAAGACTCATTTAATCATATGGTCTTACTCCCTAGAGGTAAACTAGCAAGCTCCCAAGTCTGGTTTGATTGACCGAGTCCATTTCACTACATGAAGCTTCTTACCAGAATGGGATTTCAATAAATGTTATGGTTTCTTCTGAGTCTGGAACTCAGACTAAGCTAGGCAAATTATGAAGTCAAGTCCATAATAAGTCTCAGTTATAATCCTTTTACTTCTCCTAGGATCAACGTTAGTTCATCTTCTTTCGAAGGTGTATTCTGACTAGTTGAAAGAAATCTTGGGGATCAACAACACATCCCTAAGAAGTGACAGGTTTCAAAAAAAAAAACATGTTCAAAGAACTCGGCATCCCTAGATTCCATAATAATCTTCACACCAATGTCAGAAAAATCACACCAAAGTCTGAAAAATCAGAACACACAACCAAAAATATATATGCAGTAGGGTACTCAAGAAACCTTATCTAAACACCCCCACACTTTGACGTATGCATAAAAGGTTGTCTATCTTTCCATAATCATATGAATTTTTATCTGATCCTTTAAAGGTTACTCTATTAAGGATATAACAAAATTAGAGAACGACCTCCTCCCACAAGTTTGGGGTTATCCTTTAAACAACATGGCATAAATCATCTCCTTAATAATTATACTTTTACGTTCAACTATACCATTAGACTATGGTGAATAAGGAGATGCGATCTCATGAATAATGCCATTTAACAAGTAAAGTTCTCATATATGAATTTCATACTTTCCATCATGTTTAGACCTAACCAATTTAGTGGTAACATATACTTCGTTTTCAATTTCAAGTTTATACTCTTAAGGCTTCTAAGGAATCATCCTTACCCCTAATCAAATATATAAGAGAGTACCTCGTACAATCATCTATGAAAGTTACAAACTACCTTTTACCACCTTAGTTTGGGTTGAACTCATTTCAACTAGGCCTAACTGAATTAATTTTAAGGGCTTAGAATTACTCTGAACATTTTTGCTAAAAGGTTTTATAGCATATTTTGATTCTACATAGAATTCACTTTTGTGATCAGAGTCCAAACTAAATTTGGGTACGTAGTCTATGCTAGCCAGTTTATGCATTGACTTATAATTTTACGGTTCCAAGTCTACCATGCAAAACATTCAAAGACACACAAAAGAAAGCACAAGAATCAACTATGTTTACTTCATCAGATTTTCCTTTAAGCTTATATAGACCCTAAGTCCTATAACTGTTTCCTAAAAATCACAGCCTTTAGTTATAACAAGTTTTTCACATTTAATTATAAGATCTTCAATCTTTTACCATCTTCAAGAGAACAAGATACAATATTCTTGCATATGCTCGAAACATGAAAACTTCATACAGTGTGAGAATATTACACATATGAGCTAATGCTCGACCTTTCCATTTTATGCAACCTCTGTCGCAGATGAGTTACTCATATTGAGTTTCTCGACATCCTTTATCCTCTGATAAGAGGTGAACAGGTCTCTGTTTCAACAAACATACTTAGTGGCTCCAGAGTCCACCCACCAGTCTCTCACACTGGTTATTAAAATAACTTCCGACATCATGTCAATGAACTTGTTCTAATTTGTTTCAACTAAATTAACATTAACTTTCTACTTATTAAGGTTTTATGTTGTCTACACTTTACTGCCGTATGGCCAGGAATTTTACAAACATAACAATCACCCTTAATTAAAGTAATGCCAGATTCAGTTTTACGAAACATACCTTTCTTATGAAGACTACGCTTAGAGTTGTGTTTGATTTTCTCGCCTTTGTCAGCTTTGGAAGACTTGTGTTCATCCACATGCGCCTGGTACCCATGTTCCTTTTCAATTTCATTCACAATCTTCGTTTATACTTTGACCACGGTCACGGTAATTTCCCAATCACCTAATACACCACATCTCACAAACCTTAGTTCCGAAACGGAAGATAAAATATGAGTTTTGAAGATAATATCTAGATTTACAAACTTCGTTTGAACCACCATATCAAAAAAACTCATGGTTACCCCATAAAAACTACTTTAGTTAACAACAAATTTCTGCCCGTCAGAATTTTTCAGGAACGTTTCTCTGTTTTGTAAAATATCAAAAAAATACTTTTACAACTTCAAAAATTCTGAAACTTTACGTGGGTAACTATCAGGATGTCCACTACGTTGTGTCAAAAGGGTTCATCGAAATTCCTTATAGGTTGACAGATAAATTCGAAATCTACAGCTGACCAAAAAATCGTTTTTTTATTTTTTTCACTCCATAATTAACATCCATGATTATTACAAATTATAATGTCTTAAGATTGTTGGGTGCAATAATCAAAACAAAGAAAAATCAAATAAGCAAAAGTTATTGATACTTAGCTCCTTTTAATGGAAGTGATGGATTTGACGAAACGAGCGAGCTTCTCATATCTCCACAACAGCAACAAGGAAAAACTTTGAAAAACAGAGTGAGTCACGTGTTCAACACGTTGCCCTTAAGACATTAGCGCCCGGCTACACTCAAGAGTGATGCTATAGCCCTCACAGGACGGATATCTCCAGGATAAAACACCCTAATACACCTACTACTAGCATATGTAGTAGATGCTCAATCTTGAGCTTGGCAACTCCGAAAAGCTATAAAGGAAAATCGCGAACGCTTGAGAAAACATATAAAATATCTTCCCTTGGGGGTCCCTCTAAAATATAGAGCAACCCCTTTCCCATAGATTTTACAAAAGTAGTGAATTTGTTTATATAATGGAACAAAAAAAACTTAAGAAGAGGAACTCCCCGATGTGGGACTAAAAAGCTTATATAGTCTCTTAAAACAACTAAAAAGTGGAAACTCTACAATGTGGGACTAATAAGTTTTTCATTCACAAAAGAAAACAATAAATTATAATTTTATTAAAACCTTAAAAATCATTTTATAGTAATTGTTTTCCAACATCGCATGTGTCAAGAACCTGCAAATCTGTTTGAAGCAGAGCAGCATCTCCGTTCAGATACTGCATGACTTGTCTCATGGTTTGTCTAAAGTATGAATTAGAATGAGTAGCAGCCCAACCCATATTCACTTCCAATATTTAGTCGTGCCTTTCCTCCAACAAGACAGAACCAAGTCGACCGGATAAATTGAACGAACACATGTTAAGTTTGTCCTCATCTCTACTGGTCTCTTCGCACAAGCAACTTTAAACATGAAAACCCCGAATGCATAAACATCAGTTTTCGTTGATGCTAACCCGTTTATGTTCATTTCTAGTGCAATACAACCCAGTGTGCCAACAATCTTAGAAGTAAAGAGTCCCAATGCTTTCATATGATCAAATAGCATTTCAAGACCGAAATCACCCAATCTTGGGTTTATTTCAGCATCTAACAAAACATTACTGGCCTTCACACATCCCTGTGAATCACAACTTTATCCCATTCTTCATGTAGATAAACTCTGACACCAATTAAGTGTTGCTCTTGAGGCACTAAAATTAGACGGAAAGATGAACGTCTCTAAGCTTCCACAGGGCAGGAACTCGCACACTAGAAGTAGCTCTCCCTTTCTTCTGTAATAGTCATAGAGTTGCAGTAAGTTCCGGTGCCCGAAGTTGACCACTGCTTACAGTTCCTGTAACAAATTGCTTCCTGCCATGTCTTGAATCATGAGCGATTTTCTTGGTGGTAACTTCCGTTTGCTTTCTAGGTAATACACCTCAGTAGACCTCACCTCACTGAATCCCCCTTCCCTACATCTTGTTAAAAATCTTGGTAATTTGTGATGGTTAATACCCATGGGCTTACCATGGATAGGCCCAATCTAGAGATATCTAGACACTTCCATGGGCTTTTGTGCATACGCTAGAGTTTTCTAGGATTTCTTTTTTCACGCATTGTTATCTAGAGCATTTTGTCTCTAGAATTTTCTTAGTAGTTAGCTCTAGAGAGTCAAGTAGTATCCGGTCATATCTAGAAAATTTCTTCTCTAAATTTTTCTTTTTCTAAGCTTGTCACATGGTCTAGAACCTTCACTCATTGCCTATAAATAGGCAAGCTTGGTTCATTTTGTAACCATGAAAAACCAAAAGCATCAAAACTTCAAGTGAGTAGTAAAGAGTGAGAGCTAGAGTTAGAGTGAGAGCTAAAGAGTCCTTCATGTAAACATAGTGAGTCAAAGAGCTACACTAAATTCTCTTGTAAACATTTTCATTTCCAAAGTAATATAAGCCTCACTTTTCAAATAACCAACCTCTTTTTCCCAAACTCTTTTCTTAAACCAACCTCTTTTCTTATATTCTTTTCCTAAATCATTTCCATAAACCCATTACACTTCCGCATTGCGCCAACAAATTTGGTATCAGAGCAAACCTAAACCCATAATCCTAAAACTCCACCCATGGCAATTAATCAAGGTTTTAATTATGCCCAAAGTCTAATTCCAATTTTTGATGGTGAGAGTTATGATTATTGGAGTTTACAAATGAAGACATTGTTCATTTCACAAGATCTATGGGATTTTGTGGAAGATGATTACTTGGTACCCGATTCGGTAGCAGTTCTGGCATCATGGACTGACGCACAAAAAAAGGAGTATAAAGAAAATAAGAAGAAGGATGCTAAAGCACTACTATTTCTACAACAAGGAGTGACCAAAGCAATTTTTCCTCGAATTTCGGTTGCAAAAACTTCGAAGGAGGCCTGGAATATTCTCAAAGTAGCATTCCAAGGTTCAGAAAAGGTAATCTCCATTAAACTACAATATTTATGGAGAGATTTTGATAATTTACTCATGAAAGAAAATGAAACTATCCAGAACTTCTTTTCAAGAGTTACTGGAATAGTAAATCAAATCAGTAGTTATGGAGATACCATAGAAAATAAAAGAGTTGTAGAAAATATTTTAAGAAGCTTACCTTTCAAGTTCGATCATATTGTCGCTGCCATTGAGGAGTCAAAAAATTTATCGACTCTCTCGGTACACGAATTAATGGGTTCACTCGAGGCGCACGATAAAAGAATAAATAGGTTCGCGGAGCAACCGTTGAAGCAGGCATTTCAATAAAAAATAAATTTCAAAGAAAAGAAAAATATGGAAGCCGAAAAAGAAAGCTCCAGAGGGGGATCATCATCCAACTCGCAATACGAGAAAGGGTCGACATCAAATCAAGGTCCCAGAAACTTCTACCGCGGACGTGGAAGAGGAAAAGGAGGTTATAAAAACAATAATCAAAGGTACGAAAAAAATTACTCCCCAAATCTCCGATGCAATGTTTGCAAAAAGTTTGTCCATCCAACTGAAAATTGCAGATACAAGTGCACAAGGTGTGATAAATTAAATCACATGGAAAAGGATTGTTGGTTTAAAAATAATGAAGCCAACTATTCCGAGAAAAAAGATTCTCAAAATCAAGTATTTTATTCCTGCCTCACCTCGCAACAAGATGCGCAAGGTATATGGTACGTCGACAGTGGATGCAGTAGCCATATGACAGGAAATAAAGAATATTTCGTGAAGTTGGAGGAGCAAGAGATTCCACTAGTTAAACTCGGAGATGGAAAGTACCAAAATGTTGAAGGAAGAGGAGTCATATCTGTACGAACAAGGTCAGGTAAAACTCGATACATATCTGATGTTCTTTATGTTCCTGGACTAGCTCAAAATTTATTAAGTGTTGGACAACTTATAAATAAAGGGTACTCACTACATTTTGAAGATGGAGAATGCACAATTTATGATAAAATTAATAAGCAATTGGTGGCAAAGGTAAAAATGACAGAAAATTGTGTCTTTTCCCTATCTATGCCATCAATTGGAAATTGTGCAATAAGTACCGATCATATGGATGAATGCAAGTTATGGCATTTGAGATACGGGCATCTCAACTACAGATCCTTGAAGGTTCTAAAATCAAAAAACATGGTAATTGGTCTTCCTAATATCAGCGGTGGAGATAAAGTATGTGAAGGTTGTATTCTTGGGAAGTTTCATAGACTTCCGTTCACCAAAAAATCGTGGAGAGCAAGAAGGCCCCTCGAATTGGTGCACGCCGATATATGTGGTCCGACAAGAACAACCTCACTCAACAACAGAAGATATTTTCTATTATTCGTGGACGACTATACCAGGATGATGTGGGTGTATATCCTCGAGAAAAAGTCCGAGGCATTCACTAAATTCCTAGAGTTCAAGGCGTTGGCAGAGAAGCAAAGTGGTCATCAACTAAAGGTTTTCCGTACAGACCGTGGTGGAGAATTTACTTCAAATAAATTTATCAACTACTGCAAATAAAATGGAATAAAAAAGGAGCATACTGTTCGATACACTCCACAGCAAAACGGCGTCGCGGAAAGAAAAAATCGTACGATCATAGAAATGGCTCGCAGCATGCTAAATGCAAGGAAGCTACCAAACACTTACTGGGCTGAAGTAGTCAACACGGCGGTCTACATCCTTAATCGTTCGCCAACAAAAGCAGTTCTCAACAAAACTCCATATGAAGCTTGGTATAAGAAAAAGCCCGAGGTAACTTCTTTCAGAATTTTTGGTTGCGTAGAATACTAACATATTCCATCCCAACATAGAGAAAAGTTCGATAAAAAAGGAGAAAAGTTAATATTCGTCGGATACAGCGAAGAGTCTAAAGCATATAGACATATAAAGCCAGACAAAAAGGAACTGGTAATTTCAAGAGATGTTATCTTTGATGAATTCAAATCATGGGATTGGAATGATGAACCAGACAACCACGAGTTACCACTACTCATTGGAGACGAGCCATATCAGCCACGCCAGGAAGAAAGTACTCCACCTGCAAGCCCGAGGTCTCCTAGTCCAACACAACAAAGACCAAGTTCATCAGAAGCAAGTACCACACCTAGAAGGGTGCGTTCCCTAGTAGATATTTATAATACATCTAATTGTGCATTTATAGCACTAGAACCTCACAAATATGAGGAAGCGGCAAAAGAATAAGAATGGAGTAACGCCATGGATGAAGAAATACGAGTAATTGAGAAAAATAAGATATAGGAGCTTGTTAATCAGCCAACAAACAAAGAAATAATTGGTCTGAAGTGGGTCTACAAGAAAAAATATAATGAATATGGGTCAATTCAAAAGCACAAGGCAAGGCTAGTTGCAAAAGGATATTCCCAGCAACCAGGAATTGACTACAAGGAGACATTCGCCCCAGTCGCTCGCATGGAAACAATCCGGATGGTGTTAGCTTTGGCAGCTCAACTCAAAATGAAGGTCTACCAATTGGATGTAAAGTCGGCGTTCCTAAACGGAGAACTGGAAGAAGAGGTGTACGTTGAACAACCTCTAGGATATGTCCGAAAAGGAAAAGAAAAAATGGTTTATCGTCTCCGAAAAGCACTATATGGTCTCAAGCAAGCACCGCGTGCATGGAACAGCAAAATCGACAAATACTTCCGAGATAATGGATTTGAAAAAAACCCAAGTGAGCCATCCCTCTACATAAGAAAACAAGGTACGGATTTCCTAATCGTCTGTCTCTATGTTGATGATTTAATCTACGCCAGAACAAAACAAGAAATGGCAGAAAAATTTAAGAAGGAGATGATGAAAGAATATGAGATGACAGACTTAGGACTTATGCGATATTTTCTTGGGATTCAAGTAAAACAATCTCCAGAAGAAATATTCATTTCCCAAGAAAATATGCAAAAGACATACTGAAAAAGTTCAACATGATGGATTGCAAACCAATTGCAACTCCAATGGGTGCCAATGAGAAATTGGTAAAAAATGATGGAGCAACTAAAGTGGATCCAACCTTATTCAGAAGTCTAGTCGGCTCACTAATCTACTTGACAAATACAAGGCCATACATCGTCAATGCAACCAGCATTGTTTCTCGGTTTATGAGCGAGCCAAGCAAGTTACACTATGCCGCTGCAAAAAGAATTCTTCGATATATCAAGGGAACAAAAGATTTTGGCATCAAGTATACAAGAGAAGAAGATAACAATTTAATTGGCTTCACAGATAGTGATTGGGGAAGTTCCATTGAAGAACGAAAAAGTACATCAGGCTATGTTTTCTGTATGGGCACAAAAGTTATCTCTTGGAGTTCCAAAAAGCAAAGTATAGTGGCATTATCGTCAGCCGAAGCAGAATACATAGCAGCAACAAGTGCATCATGTGAAGCAGTATGGGTAAGAAGAATAATGACCGACCTACAACAAAGGCAAAAGCAGCCGACGACTATCTACTGTGAAAATATGTCTACAATTGCAATGACAAAAAATCCAGTCTTCCACGGACGGACAAAGCACATAGAGCTACGACACTACTTCATTAGAGAGTTGGTCGAAAACAAGGAAATTGAGCTCCAATTTTGTCCAGCAAATGAGAAAAATGCTGACATCTTCACAAAAGCAGTCACGGTGGATAAGTTCAATCATTTTAGAGACAAGCTTAACATCACAAATTAAGAGGGGGTGTTAAAAGTCTTGGTAATTTGTGATGGTTAATACCCATGGGCTTACCATGGATAGGCCCAATCTAGAGATATCTAGACACTTCCATGGGATTTTGTGCATACCCTAGAGTTTTCTAGGATTTATTTTTTCACGTGTTGTTATCTAGAGCATTTTGTCTCTAGAATTTTCTTAGTAGTTAGCTCTAGAGAGTCAAGTAGTATCCGGTCATATCTAGAGAATTTCTTCTCTAGATTTTTCTTTTTCTAAGCTTGTCACATGGTCTAGAACCTTCACTCATTGCCTATAAATAGGCAAGCTTGGTTCATTTTGTAACCATCAAAAACCAAAAGCATCAAAACTTCAAGTGAGTAGTAAAGAGTGAGAGCTAGAGTTAGAGTGAGAGCTAAAGAGTCCTTCTTGTAAACATAGTGAGCCAAAGAGCTACACTAAATTCCCTTGTAAACATTTTCATTTCCAAAGTAATATAAGCCTCACTTTTCAAATAACCAACCTCTTTTTCCCAAATTCTTTTCTTAAACCACTACACCATATCATGGTTTTAGCAACGCTTCATTTTCGGATGTGCGCAACGGATATAAACGTTGCACAGTAAACAACGTTAATATCCGTTGTACACTAATTTATAAGTTGCGCAAATTATTTATATTTCATTTGTTAAAAGAAACTAATGGTGCAACGTATGTCGGAAGCGTGTAACCGTTGTACACTCTTTGGATTTTTTGTAAGATAAGGTATTTTAGTAGTTCCTTTTTATTTGTTATTTTTTTTTCTATGGGTATTTAATCTCATAAGTTATTTTTTCTTCTCTCTCCCGAAAACTCGTCTTTATCTCTCAGTTGACTCAGTCCCTCTTCCCTAACCAAGAACAACTACCAAATTTTGTGATGATTTCAACTGGAGAAGCAAAAATCAAAACCGATATATGAGATCTAAAAGAAAACCCCACAATTCAAAGACTAATCCTAACACCATCTCAAAATCAAATCTCGTGTATCAGATCTAGAAGAAAAACCCTTTTTTGTAACCTGGATTTAGTTTATTTTCTCCTAAAATCAATACCAAACGCAGATCTTATATAAGCTCGCTCATTAATGTGTGGGAGAGAGGTTACGAATCATGCATATTTAAACATCGCATTACCGAATCAAGACTGATTTTAAACCTAATCATAATCGCCTCTATAAGAATCAAAACCCATCTCAGAATCAAAGCCTGACTTCACAAGTTATAAACCCTAATCTTTTTGCTCGGTATTGTTTTTGCTATTATTGCTTGATTCTGTGAAGATTTGCAATTTTTCTTTTTCTTTACTGTATTTGATATAGTTTTATAGCATGGGTTCCTTTTGATTTCAGTTTTATGGTGTTACAACTGTTTGTGTGGTGTTGATGATATGGGTGATTCTGTTGGTGGTGGTAGCAACTGTTGGTGGTGCGGTTTGTGCTACAGATTTATGGCTTTAGTTGGTGGTGGTGCATCATTTTTTTGGTATTTATGATGAAACCCTTGGATCTTTTATGAGCAAATCCGATGGAGCGAAGCTGCTAATCCCAATGATTTCTCCAACAACCTCACAGAAATTTGTCCAGGTGACCTTGTATATGTTAATTTACTGATACTGATAGTGAGCACACTATCTGAATTTACTTAATGCCTTTAGTTTTACAGGACAATATCGGGCCTGCTGTTTTGCATGAACTGGAAAAGTTCCCTGTTCATTCTTTAGGGCTTCTGTCTCTTCTCTCTGACCCCAGTGCAAACACCGGAAAAAGCACTGATGCATATATTTAGTGAAGCAAAGAGAACCCCACTTTCTATTTTGTATTTACCCCAATTCCAGCTTTGGTGGGAAACTGTGAGTATTTGCTTAACTTATTTTGACTCTTAATCTATAGCTTATGCTTGCATCGGGGGAGTGAGACAATAATTGTGTACTCAGTTAAGTTATTGTTCTAAAACTTCCTATGGCTAAAATTCAGGCACGATGTCAGCTTAAAGCAGTCTTGTTGTCTCTTTTGGAATATTCTATATTGTGGTACCATAATAAGAACTTGTAGTTATTCCTGCTCTTATTTGGTGCAGGATTCTATATGATAAACGCTTCAGTGCTTTTCATTATCCTGTCCTGGAGGAGAAGACACCAAATTTTCGGACCATAGTTCATAATCCCATGGACATGGCTACTCTGCAGCAGCGTGTAGACTGCGAGCAATTGCAAAGGTGCTAATATTTAAATCTAGGGAAATTGCTTTTTGTTGAGATATGTTTTTCTGATTCATTACTTTTGAGTTAATTATTTATATTTTCTACATGATAAAAACCTAATTATTTATAAATTACATAATTTTTTTTGCACGAGTAGTTGCAAATCTGCACTAGTACTAAAAGTGCTTTTAAGCTGGTTGTAGACTTACAATGGCTAAGATTACACTGGAGCTAGAATCGTTAGTAGAGCATATGAGTTTCGTGATGCAGTAAGTGATTTTTTCACTTGTTTTAGCTATAATGCACAGTTTTTTTAGTGTGCTTACGTAATTACTTCTTTTTAAAGTACAGAAGTTGTGGTTGGAATGGGAGTCTCTAGTGCGAATTAGATTATGCTAGAAAGTGAATTATAACTTTGTGTTGTTAATAATCTTTTCCTTGTTTTCAGTTTCCTTCCTTGTTTTTTAACGCAGCTTCTTTATGAGACATGCCTCTGTCGCTCGTTAGAAAGCTTATTAAAAACTGAAGGTTAGTTTTTCATTTACTGAATGAGTAATCTTTTATGATTTTTGTCATTATAATTTCAATTATATGATGGATTTTTTGTACAAGAGATTTTTGTTACAGGGTTTTGAGTCGATGTAGACTTGTCTGTGCATGTAATTTTCAGTTTGTAGAAATGGCTATGAGAAATATAACTCATTGTTGATGTCATCTGATAGTTCAAGTGCAGGTGGTGGTAAAGATGGTGCAATTTCATTATGGGATTTTGCTGAGAATAAGAAATTGTACTACTTAACCCCCAATGGTATTATTCATGCTGTGTAGATGCAAGATGAATCATGTTGACTAGGCAGTGAGGCTACCAAAGTCCTTGTCTAGTGTATGATAGTGAAATAATGATACTAATGAACAAATCTATGTTAAGCAGTTTTTGTTGATATATGAATCGTTCTTGATGGGTTGTGACGATCAATAATTGATCTTGGTCGATTGCAGTTCAGGAGCAGAAATATGCCGGAAAATGTGCCGGCGGTAACTTTTTTTTTAACCTGAAAATTAGTTTGCAACGGATATAAACGTTGTACAATTATACGTTGCACAAATTACCGGAAATGAGCAACAGATGTAATTGTAACTAAATAAATAAAACGTTTACAAAATCAAAATGGGACCCACAAAAGTGTTATTCTATAAATAATATCCGTTGCACAAACTATTTATACGTTGCACAAATAAGAAAAGGTGCAACGGTTGTGCAACGTTTATAAGCGTTGTACAAATTAATTTGTGCAACGGATAAATGCGCAACGCCATTTTGCCAACGTTTATTTCTGTTGCAAAAGTTATGCGCAACGTTTATAAATGTCCCTAAATGGCCATTTTGGTGTAGTGAACCAACCTCTTTTCTTAAATTCTTTTCCTAAATCATTTCCATAAACCCATTACACTTCCGCATTGCGCCAACACATCTCTTCCTCTCCAAACCCATTCGTGGCCCTGTATAGATCTTTAAATGAGAATTTGTGTGTCCCATAGATTACTTCCCAATCCTCTACCAACTCAGTGAACTTTTTGTTTCTTAGGAACAAAAAGATTCTCAAACATACCGTTATAAACACGAAAATTGGGATAATTATGGACATAATTGTCAGCATCATTGTTCTCCTTAGGTTCTGGAAGTTCAGGAAGGCTAGAGACATCCAGCAACTCATCTTCACCATTAATCCTAAAACTCCATACTAATATGTAATGAAATGTTTCCACCGTTTGTGTAGACGAATAAAATCCTACATACATGGAGTCTAAAAATAAAGCTGAAAGATCTTGGGACAGGGATAACAAAGGAACGTCTGGTTTGTGTACCTTAACTGGAGTTATGGTTACATTCAGCTGCTTTTGTGACCAATCATATTTTACCCAAACTTGTATGGCTTTCCCACCGTTCTTATCAGTACTTTGCAGATAACTGGAGCTATTACTGACATGGTTATTGTTGATGCCATTGAATAGACCAAGATATTGGTTTGCAAAATACTCCAGGTAGTCCTCTTGTAGGTGCAATAACAAAGCCAAAGACAAAAGTAGCAGAGACTATGGCAAAGACAAAAGTAGCAGAGAAGGAAACAGGGTACGTACTGGTACTCCAAACATTATTCTTTAATTGAACTGGATCAGAGAAAAAAGGCATGACCAATCTCATACCTGTTGTTTTGATTGGTCAAAATCAAGAGGTCATTTTCTGCAGCTTGAGATGCACCATCAAGAGTCAGATATGCATTTTCGAATCCACAATAGACAAAATATGCTTTGCTCTCAATCTGTAGAAGAAACAAGAAGAAGATAACAGTAATAATGCTTTCTTCAACCTGCCAGTTTACATCCCCATGCATTCAGTTCCTGAAAACTGACAAGGAAGATGAGAGGAAGTGATAGAAGAAAACTACAGCTTATATTGTGTAAAGCAGAAAACTACAGCTGGTTTCTGCAAGTTCTCACTTCACAAGAGTTCTCATGGAGGTGGGAACCAATCTGAAAACATTCACATTAAGTTAGAAAACACAATGATGACACTAAGTATCAGACCATGTTTCAAATTATGTTGTAGAGAATTCAAAAAAAAAAAACTTTGGAAATTCCAAATATGATTACATTCAACAGGGAATTCCGCGATAAAATACAACTAGGATTAGAGAATTTAGAACCCCCAACATTACATATGACCAGAAACTAAACTTTAATATGAAACATTTACTTAAGCTCAATCTAAGAAACAAAATGAAGACACTGAAATCTGGCAGATAAATTAAACACAAGCTAAGGACTCGATATACTGAAATATGGCAGAAAAATTAAAATCTTGTTGTGCAGATAGATCATAAATTTTCTCGGAGCCCATATCTTTTAGATTATAAGAGAGCACCCTACTCTCTTTTGTTAGCAACACAACCTTTGTTGATTCTTCTTCTTCGCTCTCCATAATGAATATGATATAATCCTTGTAAGGAAGAAATGTAGTACCACAAGGAGACCCAGCATATGGATTTAAACTACCATCGACCTGGCCTTTAGCCTTCCAACTAGAATCAGCAGAATCCATCTAAAAAATGTTCCAACGTCTATCATACCAAGTTCCCTCAATAAAATAGAAATGCCCCCCATACTCAGCAATGTTGAAAGGATTTGTACCACTATTTGTTGGTGCAGAAACTGGCAGCGGCACTACCCCAACTGATTCTCGATCAACATCAAAGTAAGCCATAGACCCTTTTTTGTCGCACCAGTACAATGAACCTTTCCAGAAGATACCAGCATTCCGACCCCAAAGTATATCCTTAGCTTGGGGAGTACATGAATCAAATCCAGACAACCTCAAACAAGATGTTTCAGAATTGTAGATTTCAATTCTAAATTCACGATCCCTGCTCCTCCAGAAAGATACAACTTTGTAATATGGAGACTTGAATGGATCGAACGCTAAACTAACGTTCACAAGATACGGGAAATCACCACTTCTCACTTGAGACGGGGGTAACATTTTGTACTACTTAGTGAAGGGATTATAGATGTAATAAGTACGATCATGATTTTGCATTACACAATTACTACATAAGAGTAAGCCATTGCAAGATTGCATAATCTTTATATCTCCTCTGAGTAATCTCCTTACTTTAAAAGCTAGGGTTTTGAAAGGGACATAACTATTGTTATTTGCATCTAAGAATATGTAATCATACCTGGGTTGCCTCGCTGAGTCTAAATCACAGCCCCAGAACAATCCTGGGATTGAAAATCTTAGGTTTTGAAAGAAATGTTTGTGTACAAATTGGGGATCATTGATCATAGATAACCACTGTTTTGAAACAGATTTGAACACAAGTAGAGATTTCGATGGCACGCAATTTAGAATCAGTGTCAATATATCGACATTACTACCTATAATTGATGCTGATAATGATGGTAACTGTGAATTAGTGGAATCAATTAAAATCTCACCTTTTATTCTTCGTCTTCCTCCTCTTCTTCTTTGCTTTTCTGAAGAAGACATTTTTACTTCGCAGAATTCAAGCTCAGTTCTATTGAATGTAATCCTTGAAATGAAGTAATCCTAACTTCAAACCAGCGGTTCGAGTCTCCGCTCAAACACTAACAAACTAACATTAACATAACATTCTTTACTAATCAAAAAAAAAAAAAAAAAAAATGAAGAAATTTGGGAATTGGGATTTATTTCTTACAGTGATTGAGAAAAGAAGCCTCTACTAAATCTGCGCCTATTCGAGAGAAGCGTTATAACCAAATCTGCCCTTTGCACGCTTCGGGCGTGGTGCCATACTTCCTTGCCGTGCATCCAAATTTTCCCTTTGCGTGCTTCGGGCGTGGTGCCATAGTTCCGTTCCGTTCCTCTGAATCTGGTGTTATGAAGTCTCTAACAGATCGTTTGTTTGGAGCTTTCGAGATTTCGCAGTAAGTTTCATTCCCTTACATATTCGGCAACAAAGTGAATTATTCAGATGCAGAGGTTTCTGAATAGTTTCACATCTAATCTTTTTTATGTGGCTAAATGAGGCTGGGATAAACACTGTTGTTTATTTATTTTGAGTTAAAAAATTGAATTGTATTAACGAAAATTAAAAATTGTGAATGAAAAAACCCTTGGTATGTATTTTAATATGTACAATTCCAATTCATTACAACATTATAATCAATTTCCTAATAGGTATTGTCTGAAAACATTTTCCAGTGGAACACCCCTAAAAACTTACACCCTTTACCTATCAACATTGGTTTGGTACCGTGAGATATATTTGTTAATATTTCTTTTTATTTTCCCCCCATAAACTACCTAACAAATTGCTAATATCATTAAAGGCCGTATGTTCCTTCTTTTAATTCTTCATCTCTATAATATCAAAACTTGAAGATGAGCTCAATGGTGAAGCTTGTACCCATTCGACATTATAATCATCAACACTGGTGGAAAACAGAAGTTCCGCGACCGTCAGGACAAGTCATATATACGAGTTATACGACCAGGTTTAACCGTCTCTGTTGGAGTCTCTGATAAAACGTCTCTGTTTGGCACGACCCTTAGCCGTGGGTCTCAAAATAATGAATGATTTTAAGGGTATCGAGGTACAGACCGTTAGCCGTGGGTCTCACATTTAAATTATAATATAAAAAAATATATAGATTCAGATATGTTGAAATGTCTGAATCTGAATTAATCTGACTGAACATCAAATGAAACCAAAACTTAAACTCAAATTCAAACTGAAAATTCAACTTCCATTCATCAGGGCTAAAATAGAAACTACACTTGTAAACTGAAAATGATTTTTCCATTAAACAATTATTGTATTCATGACCAAATTCATAACTGGATTGATCTGGATGCTTGAAGTTCAAACAAAACCCACAGAAAAAAAAGATTCAAATCCTGAATTCACAATAATACAAGTACTAGTAAGTTGAAGGTTTATTCAAAGATGTGCTACAAGTCCTTATAAATTCAAACTTTCTAAAAACAAGGGCAAACCAGAAAAATGATAAACTTCCCGATGATGAACTAAGCCAACAATTCATATATTTGGTGCACCTGCAGAAAATAAAACAAAAAAGCATTCACTTGATACTTTAGTTGAAAATGTACACATAAAGGGATTTAAATCCAGAATTCTATACCCATAATGGAAGGGTCGAAAGATTACAAGTCCAACATGGAACAACAAGTACCAAAGATCAAAGTATATAAAAATACCCCACATACAGTTCAGCAGTATTTTCCAGTAAATCTACACAACTTGTCATTGATAACTCGCATACCACATGGATAAAAGATCATTAATTGCAGCCTCCTCTAACCAAACCATCAACTGTAGTTCTCTAGACAGAATCCACTACCTGAAGAAAAATATTAATAATCTCATATGCTTTCTTAATCATTCTTAATAGATCCAGCACTGCTAAATATAGACCACGCCAAAAATTGGGTTTCAGATATCACACCAGGTATAAACCCATAATAAGAAAAGTGTCTCATACTATGTATATAAGCATTTATTTCACAGCATATTAGTTAGATACAATCCAAAGGGCTCCGTCAGACAAACTTATTAAGCTGAGACATAACTCGAGACCTCATAATGATATAAGTTGCCGATTACAAAGAAAATAAACTAGCCTACGTTTCCAAGTCATTCAAGTTAGTTTTCAAACAAGGAACCAATACAACAAGATTTCAAATTAATATTTCTAAATATATTTTATTATCAAACTATCTTACATGTTAGACATCATTTTTGTGAATAAAACCAAACCGTAATGGATTTTAAGCTAATATTTTGAGGATATGTTCCTCTTACCATGTTCTACATGCCTACCTAAAATGAGTACATTCTGAAATATAAAACCTCATAATCTATCGGTCTTAATTTCGACGGCCAGAAATTCGTTGATTTTCAATGGCTCATTTTCAAATTAGTAGATGATGGTGTTATACGTTTCGGAATATGCTCATTTTCGATAGGAACGTAGAGCTATGTAATGGTAACGTATCCCCAAAATATTAGCTTCAAATCCTCTACGATTTGATTTTTATTCGGAAAAATAACGTCTTATGTGTGAGATAGTGTAATAATAGAAGTGTGAGGGGATCCCTCCTCATATATAAAAGAAAGAAATAGAGAACAACTACCTTTTTTTTTTTTCTCTTTCAGGCTTTATATCAAGCACTAGTGACAATATTTTGTGCTTGAGAAGATGAGCTTACACAATTCAAGTTATTAATTTCGCAGAAGCACCTTCCTCAGATTGTGCTCCTTGAAACCAACAACATGATTGAATAGTTATGATATGACATGAAACTATAGCATATAACTAGTACAACAACTACATAAGTATAATGAGTAAATAAATTACTACACAAACATATGACATGAACAAAACATCTTTTACATAAATTGAATTGCTTTCTAATACATGTGAATTCAGACAAATTTTTTTACGACAATCACATAAAGTACCTTATTGGAAAGGTCCTACAAAGATACTTTAGAAACTAAAATCAAACTATTCAGAAAACTCTGAATACACGGAAAAATATTTTGTTACAAAACAAATATGAATGACTAAAATTTCTATTAGACCTTTTGTATAGTCTGCACGTTCCGTCCAACAAGGAACCATTATACCCAATAAATTGATAATTCATCTTTCAAAATGCATAGGCATAAATCTTATAGTATGTACTAATGTGATATAATCTAAAGCTAAAAGTACCAACATGTCGGTACTTGATCAATCCAAGGCATCCAGAAAATGTACCAATAACCCATCTATTTTTATACTATCTGGACTGTAATTCTCTTTTCAATACAGTGGAAAAATAGGCATGTGCTAGTTTCATAAATTCAAAAGGGACTAAGTTAATTAAGCCCAATGATTAACCATTTAAATACATGGCTAATTTGAATTCTAATTAGGAATTAATTAGTACATGAATTCCACCTGCACACATTACCATTTCATTAACTCATAAATAGAGACCAAAAATCAGGGAAATGTTGAGATTACTTAACTTGGTGTAGCACCTCCTGCAAAAAAACACTGTTTTATTAACGAAACTGTTCAAGTTTGTTTTTCCATGACTAACCTGAAATGTATCTCAAGCTACTAGGCAATAATTTGAAATGGAACTGTACGAACCTAGAAAGTCACGCCCTTACAGAGCCTCCACCCATGTGTTTGCAGCTTTATACAGTGCTGCACGCTCGACAGTGATGTTATGTTTTATTTTCAGTTTCTTTGACACCAAATACATGGCTGCCACTAGTGGAAAAAGGGCTATTTGAGACATAATGAAACGACACACACTGTCTCTCGCTTTATTTAGACATTCTGAAAGTGTCTCTGACTAAAGTCAAACCATCGTTGTATAAGGACTTTGGTTGACTTCTACAATGACACAGCCTTACTAATCGCTAACTAAAGTCAAACTGTGGTTCTGCGAAGACATATGTTGACTTATATAACGACAACCTTATAGTATCCTTTCTGTGATAATTGTATGGTTAAGATTTAGTCCTTTTAATTATGGACGGTTGGAAATGAAAAATATCACATTTACGGATTTACATTATATCTATAATACTAAAAGCTGAGAGATAAACAAAGCAACCACTCATTCTCCTCCTCTCACTCTCTTTTTTCTCTTTTTATCTTTTTTCTCTTCAGATTTTTTTTTTTGCTCGGTTTCATTCTCTTCGGATTTCCCGATCTGATTTACTTTCAAACCCAATTCTTCCTTTGTAGATTTAGTTTCCCGATATGATTTGGCTTCAATTCCAGGGTTTTTGTTTTCTTATTAAACCCACTTTTTCTTTGTAGAATATTTTATCTGATTTGGTTTCAATTCTCGTATTTGCATTTTCTTTTTGTTCTTCTATCAATTAAAGTTGGATTTTGAAGTTAGGATTTGATGTTCGATCTGATTTTGTACAGTGTGTTGTGTATTTTTTCGATTTTAGAAGTTAGGGTACAAATTATATCATAAACTTAGGGGATGCAGTTTAAATTTTTTCCCTATTTTTCATTATTTAAGTTAGGGTATGATTTTGTTGACAGGGTTTTAAGTATCATTTTCTTTATTGTAGCAATTAGTTGAAGAACTTTTCATTTCTTGAAAATTTTCAGCCCAAGTATAACTTATCCCTAACTTTTACTCGATTCGATTTGTTGTCAATGAAGCATTATTTTGAAAGAAGTGATTAAAAGTCATCCAGAAAAATTTTTATTTAATTTTTAGGGATTTTGTTTAGATAATGTATATGTAGTATGCTGATGTAATTGGTTGTTTTAGGGTTTCTGATCAGAGATGCAAGGATATAGTCAGTAGTTTTCACAATCCAAGCTATTACTGTGATCAACATTACAATTCTGATTGGTATAAACACTACAAAAGCAATAAAGCCAAAAGGAGAAGCAAACTGGACTAATTCTTGATTCATGTAAGTAACTCCCGCTTCATTTTTCTCTGAAATTCTTTTTCTTCAGTTTTGAAGTTGTAAATTCTTGAATCATGAATGATTTCCCAATTTGTTAATACATTAGACCATTTAATTCTTACTTTAATTGCTCTGTTAGGGGTATATGTATTCAGCTAATATGAAATTTTGTTGAATAAACAAAGGGTTGAAACTACAGAGAAGTGTAGTCATTAGTTGAAGATAGTGACGCTGAATAGTGATTCAAAATATCTAGGTGAATTTATGGACAGGATCGCAATCTGCAGACTGACTCTTAAGTAATGATTGGATCAAGCGTTTTTCATGAATTCTAGGTTGGAGCAGAGACATTCCTTTGCCTTTTTCATTCTCCATTGAACATTTGATTGATGGGTGTATACTACTACAACTACCCTATGGAAATTACCGAGAGCAGGGCCTGTCTAATGGCACATAGTGACAAAAGAAAAGTGTCCCCTATGCCAGATCTCTTTTTTCTTTCCTAAGTACCAGATAAATGTTGTTAATCTTCCTGAATAAGTTGTTTGTTGTTGTAATGTTCCAGTATAGTGATACACTTGTGTGTAATGGTGGCAATTGGATGCTTATTGGTACATATTAAGAAGCATCCAGTTCAGATAACCCAATGTAACTATATCATTCATTATTTATATGATTATTATATCGTCGGGTGATTGGTATCTGCATGTTCCCCTCCTTGTTGGATCCACACTTGCTTCAGATAACCCATTGTAGTTCAGTATTTCTTTGTGAGAAGCAAAAGGATGTAATATGCCTCCAGGAAAATGGGAACTTTCTTCATACACCTCCAGGAAAATCAGTGGCTAATATAAATCGCATCAGCTTCCACAGCAAACCATAATGCTGACTGGGAGGCAACGATAATTGCAGGAAAATAAAGTAAGTTCATTGTATAAGTTAAATGGGAATTTGAGGTTGATATGCTTTCTTCTTTTGGAGAGGACTCAGAGCTATGTATGAAAGATTTTTGTGCTCTCTATCGACATCAAACTTCTGAAGAAAAATTTACAAAGGTGTTGTTCCGTAACTTTGATGCAGTCAGGTATAGTTTAGAATGCCCTGTAGTTAGCTTATGGAAGATGTTATGTTAGGGAAGATTATGAAGAGGTTTGATTAGGGTGAAAACTATTCTTGTTTGTATGTTTGTTTTCCAATCACTACACCATATGGCCCATTTTGAGACATATTGATTTTTAGGTTTGAGACACATATATATGTCTTTAGTGCTTCCACTCATATAAGAGTCTCAAATAAAAAATATGAGTAGCTTTAATTCTGATTTTTCAACTACTCTTATAAGTGTCTTAAAATGTGTCTCTACAAAATTTAATAACTTTAATATATATCTAATTAATCATTTCTATTTCATTATAATTCCATTTTATTTCCCTCCAAAACTCCAAACTTTCCCCAAAATTCCCTCCCTTTCCAATTTTCTAAATCTCTCACATTATTTTCCCTCTTAAATTTCCCCGTAACATTTATTTCCCCTCAAATTTTCCCTCCAAATCCTTGTCTCACACCAAATTATTTTGGAACATGATTTGCATTTATTCCCACCATTTATTTTAATTCCCACCTTTATTTTGGGTTTTTTTGAAATTTAGATAATATTTAACATTAATAAATATCTGGTCCTTAAAACCACCCGTTGAACTCTCTCTCACTCACTCGTTTTTATCGACTTCTCACTCGAGTTTTTCTTTTTCCTTCAGCTCTCGTTTCTTCTTATCCTTTTGGTCTTCGCAAAAATAATAAGAACCCTAACTTACCAAAATCAAACCAGACATCATATCTGTTTCCACAAATTAGTCCTTGAATCAGTACCAGAGCAGATATGTTTCCACAAATCGTATCTATATTTCCTTGTTAGAAAAACCTTAAATCACCAGAAATCAATCCTAAGAAATCAGTACTCTGAGCGTAACCTAATCTCAGGTATAAAAATCTATTTTACAGATTTTGACTATTCTGATTTTGTAAACCCTAGAACTTCAATTTTATTCTTGATTTTGAATTAGCAGAAGAAGATTCAAGAACAAAACTAGACGATTCAAGTGCAAAACCTAGAAGATTCAAGTACACGGCTGAGATTCAAGTATAAACTCTCTGTTAGTTTTTTTTTTTTTTTGGTTTTTCATCTTGATTTGAGGTTATTATGCTGAGAATATAAAAAATTGTATGGTATAGATCTTGCAATCTGTGTGTTTGATTGTTGATTTCATAGAGTTTTATAACATGGGTATTTTTAGGATTTCAATTTTACAAAGTATTTTACAGTAATTTTGAGTGGAATCATCACCACACTCCCACACTCGACTGTTGTTATGTGCTCTCGGTCGAAGACCTGAGGATGACAAGGATCATTAAGGAAACAAGAGGCTGGACCTTGCTGGTCCTTTACTTGGAGGCCTCTTCCGAATGGTTTGTGATTTGCAAAATCCTAGGGTTTAGAAATTTAGAAATATGTGTAATTAATTTAATCATGATTGTTTTCCGGAGTGCAGCTCTTCAGGAAGTTGACAAGGGATGTCAAAGATACGTTCATAAGGTTCTATTTACATGGGCATTGCTGAGTTCCAATTCCTTATTTTACGCTCTTTCATTGGTCTTTGCTTATGTTATCTCTTCCTGGGACAGTGTGTTGATAATGGAAAAGATGTTAATTTGCAATTTGCGATAAGAGCTAAAACAATTACGACTGGTCTTAAATACTCCCTTGCTACCGGGAACTGGGGGCAAGCAAATGCAGATGGTACCAGAGCTGGTGTTCTATAGGTGAGACTACTAATATTGTTGAAGTCCAACCTTTCTCATGCAGGTGCATCTTGCTTGATTAAAATTTAATCTGTTATTTTTATTATGAAGGTGCTCAATCGCCTAACGTATGCATCAAATCTCTCCCATTTGCAGAGGTTGAACTCGCCAATAGGGCATGAAGGTAACCTCCTTATATATTAAAACTCTTTAACACATAGATATGAAACGAAAATGTGTGAAGGTGTTGTAAACGTCTAGCCAAGCATAATGTCTATTGTATGTTTTCGACCACATCGTGAATCGCGAGGTAATGTAAGGCTGCATAGTTGCGGGTTCTGCTCCTTTCTCCAGGCCGCCAAATAATATGGAGACTCAGATCCATCTCCTTGAGCAAGAAGCCTACAGTTCAGTGTTGCGAGCGTTCAAGGATCAATCTGATGCCATGACATAGGTATGTTTTTGTCACTGAAACTTTTTGTCTCGGCTTTCTATCAATGTGTTTTATCAATCAGATCTTAACAGTTATATTATGAACTGTATAATTTCCTCATGATAAGGAAAGTTTAATAACAGAGCTTAGAAAAGAATTGAGAGTATCAGATGAGGAGCATAGACTTGATAAAAGCCTTGAGTTCATAAATGTATGGAATCCGAACTTGATATTACCTTCATTAGGACATTATACCCATGTTTTATCATATACACTATGGTCTTGTGCACGGTCTAGCTTGGGTGACTGCCGGACTACTTGTGAGATTCATTTTGATGTATAAGTCATTGTTTGATTTCAATTTATGTATGGATATATCTTTAATTGCTATAACACTAGTGGATGTTGTTAAATGTTGGATTTAAGTTTGGTGCTTTAAATTGATTTTTCAATTTGGTGTTGATGATAATTTGCTTACTCATATCAGATACTTATGAGATTACAGAGATACGGTAACTGGAATGAAAGGAGATAAACTCGTTGATCCATGCTGGACTCAAAATTCTTGAAAATGAAAATGGTGAAGTTTTATGGGTAAAGTGCTACTCATGAGAAAATAACTTGAGATTCCAAAGTCTTCTTACACTAAATGAACTGATTTAGTAAATTTTGATAGTTAACTTTTATATAGGATATATGATTCTTACTTAGTTTTCTAGCGGATGGTTGTGTGGTTTGCTGTTGGAAATTGTATGCTTGTTTCTGGGCGAAAGTTGTACTTATGATGCTTATCGTATGACCGAGTTGGAATTATCGTTATAGTTGAACTGCACATGGGTAATCTAAAAATCTGTTTACAATTTCCTCTTTGATAATGTCTATGTTTACGACCGAGTGAATAAAACTACATTTCTAACGTCATAATCTGATATGCTAGGTTGGTGATCAGCATCGAGGATATCTTTAGGAGCTGATGTTGACCAAACTTCACTATGCAGTGGGGGAAGGTAATACATAATCATCTAGTGGAGAAAACACTGGTTCAACCTTGCTCATGGTTTACAGACTGTTAGAACCATGCAATTAGGTACATATTTTTTGGTAGGACTGGATTCTATATTAGAAGAAGCTTAAGTTCTTGGAATGGCTCTTAGGACCCCATGCTTGGACAGGTAGTCGCTATTAGAGCTGTTTTGAGTGTTCTTATTACTTTTGTTTCTCAAGAAACGATGTTTCTTTTTCAGTCTCGAGGAATCAGAAGCTCAGTGTACATTTTTTGAGCTCACAATCATGTGTAAGTTGAAATACTAAAATGATATTGATATATTTTGGTTTATAGATTACAAAATTGGTAATGTTGCAATCCTTGTTTTTATTGTTAGTTTTGGTTTTGAACTTTGTTTTGTGTTTGGTTTGTTACACAAATGACTTGTGAATGAAATGCTTATTGGGTCTATCGCCAAAGAAGCTGGATCATAGTAAATTCTTGGCACATGGCAGTTCAAGGTTTTAGATAAAATTTGAAGACATCATAGAAGGTGCCTCTAAATTTGGTACTTGTCTCCAATCAGAATGTAATTACTTGAATACCTCTATCAAATATTCATGAGTTGTTGCTAGTTATTATTTCTCAATCACATTCTTCAAATGTATTACACAAATACCGCTGTTAAAGTTTCATGAGCCTTTATTTGTACATAAGAAAGTAATTTTTTTATAATGAAACCCATTTTTCTTGAATCGGGTCTTTAGATTTTGGAGTATTTATGTTCAGGCATTCATAGAAGCCTTGGAGTCTAAGGTATGGAATCTAAACTCAATATCAACTCAATTTGGATTCTTCCTTATAAATTTATCAAGTCATTGCATCAAATGGTATGGAATCAGGCATGTATTTCTTTTCAGTTGATTCTTGGCAGGTGCCATTTGTCCATGAATCATAATTGTCAATGTTTCTTACAGATTTCCATTGTTTTTTCAGGTATGGAAGCTCATTGCTTTTGCTACTTGTGAGACAACAAGGAACTCAATTTATCATTCTAGAATTCCCATTCTGCCAAGGTTCTAAACTAGATGACTTTCAAGTCTTTGTCATTTAAATTTTCTGTTACTGATTATGTTCAACATCTTTTATTTCTTGATAAGTAACTTGAGTCATTTTCAACATCTTCTCTTGTTTTCCAGAATTCATTTTTTAATTTTTTTCCTTGAAGATATTAAATGTTAAGACTTCATTTTTGATGGCAGTGTTAATATTTGATTGGGAATGGAATTGCGACTTGTATGGTTGTACAGAAAATTAAAACATGCGGAGTCTTGGAAATAATTTTGATTTTGGGAATTCCCAACTGGAAAATTATGATTTTTTTTTAAAGCTAATTTTATTTGAGACATATATAAGTGTCTCTTAAATTAATTATAGGTGTCTCTTAAAAATTATTTAACAGACACTTATAAGTGTCGCTTATATTAATTAAGAGACGCTTATAAGCGTCTTTAAATCCGCCTCAAAACGTTCCCTACGCCAAAATTGAGACACTTATATGTGTCTCAAAAAATCAAGGAGACACCCATATATGTCTCAAAACCGTCGATTTGGTGTAGTGAATAGTTACGTGTTTAGTTCTAACTGCCATGTATATGTGTGACTGTGGCTAGGTTCCATGTTTTAGATTCTCAGATGTTGATGGGTTCAACATATCATTCGTATGCACGATTCTTATGTTGGATTTAAAGTTCTCGTTGGATTTGACTGGCATTAATTGTTATTTGTTTTACCTGCACAAATATGAATTTTATCATTGCACCTTATTGTTATACTGGTGTTCTTAAGTATTGGAGAGTATGAGGAGGTGATCTCCATACTGGTTTGACCGCCAGCTTAAATATATTATCCCTATCTGTTTTGAATCTTGTTTCTGGCTATCCTAAGCTTCATATCGATCACCCTAGTTAACATATATCATATAATTGATAAGACTAATTTTGTATGGTTTGTTAACTTTGTTTTTCTTAGATTAAGGAGCTTGAAATCAAGAACAATTTAACAAGGTATTGTATTACTAATATGATGAGTAGCGACTAAAGGTACAAAGAAGGGTGCTTGGAAACCAATGGATGTTTGATTACTGGTCATACTAAATTCAAAGAGTCTTTCAACTGTATTAACAATGACTAATACATATAATAAGTCTTTCTCCTTCAATTACGCATTGCATACATATTTTAGTGTAAGTATCTTATTTTTTAACATTTTGTATATCTGGTTTATACCTATAGTTATCTGCATTTGGTACTGGATAGATTCACTGATACCAATTACTAATTTTATTGTGGAGAGTTATGTTACATGGGCCTCAATAAAATATTGCCTAGGTTGTAGAACGTTGAACAAGGGTTCAGACCCTATGGCTTCGTTTAGTTTCGCTTACTTGTTCATATTGTTTTCTTCTCAGGGTATATGATCTTCATGTTATACATAACAAGATGTAAGTTTCAACTTTCAACGCTAATGAAATTTTAACCTTGCTTAAACACAAAAAGGGATGCTTGATAGAGACTGATGATGTTCCTTCTTTCTTGGTAATACTTCAATGCAGTATAACAGGTGTCCACCTTGTCAGGACTAATTGGAAGGTAAATTTCGTATCACTGTTTACTTTCACTATGTGTTTCCTTATTATAAGTTGTATTAAATTCAGTCATCCTCTAACTTCTCATTGTGTTTCCTATGTAGATGGTATCGATGAATCTGCACTGGATCGTCTCTCCATGGATTTGCGATATTTTTCTCAAGCATTGGGAACTTGTCAATAGTTGTGAGTATTGGGAATCCTTTTGTAGTTTCTTTCGGTCATATGAATGCAAATAAATAGTATAGTAAACTGTAATAGACTCATAAGTGGGTGGTGTGTAAGGATAGTAGTTTCTGCACACCGGGATATTTGTGAAATCTGCTAAGGTTTAATCTTTATGCTCTACTTGCTGTGCAGTTTGTGTATTCATGATGATTCACTTAAGTATTTAATACTCTTAAGTGGGTGGTGTGTAAGGATAGTAGTTTCTGCACATCGGGATGTTTGTGAAATCTGCTAAGGTTTAAGCTTTATGCTTTACTTGCTGTGCAGTTTGTGTATTCACGACGGTTCACTTAAGTATTTAAATATTATGGCTTATGTTGGTAAAATGCATAGGATAGCTTGGATTCTTAGAACGATAGCGAGATAGAGTTGTTTGTTGTCATGAATTTACTTGTTGTGCTGTTATTCAAATTTCATCATAGTATATTCACTTTTCATTGATTTTTTCACAGTTGTTTTATACTTCAGTGATGTTGGCACCTTTTATTTGTTGTAGTGTTGGCTCAGTTCATTATCCGACAGGATCTCTTTTTGCTGGTTCGCAGTGGTGTTTATGAATCTTGTAACTTAAATATATGAATTGTATGAATCCATGCCTTATTTTTTGTTTTATTTTGTGATTCTGAATCTAAGTGTAAACTGAATTCAGTTATGAATTGTGTAACAAATACAATAGTTTTTATTTAACCATTTGAATTTATAAATTCAAGTTTTATTTTAGGGTAATTTGAGCTTAGTTCAGATTTATTTCATCCCAGTACTACAGCCAGCCAAATCTGATCTTGGATTTAGCCCATTCAGCTGAATTTCAGATTTAATTTTTTTATATTATAAAACTAAATCTACGACGTTATCCAGATATTGTACCTCGCGACAAACCGAAAGTATCACAAATCTGAGTCAACTTGATAGTGTCGTTCCAGAAAAAGACACTAAATCTACGGCACTTTCATAGGTACCTCTATAGTGTCGTATATATAGCTAATAAGACACTTTTCAACTATCTTAAAATGGCCTTTTTCCACTAGTGTGCTGCTCCAGCATACTTCGAAACTTTTCTTTCCATGAATCCAAAGTTACCTGCAGTTAAAAAGAGTTCAAGATAGGTATCTTGAGTTTTGAAAACCTCCAAAGGGTCTTCCATACACAAATCTAAAAACAAACAAACAGGGACCTCGGATAGACATATAGAATAACATACATATAGTCATTGGACAAGTGAACACAATCACCACAAGTTTGGGTATAATAAGGAATGAACTATATATATTAAAGTACAAATGTAGCTTTCAAAAACTCCGTTTTTATTTTGTAATACTCAGACTCGGACAATCAAAAAACAACTCATACAATTGATCATTAACTAATTATAGAATTCTAGTTGAGAATTAGCACTGCTGGTGCTTGAAGTTGATCATATATAGAAAGGAAACTGAAAAAAATATCACATAAAGGTTAGATGTCAATTGATAACATATAGAAGAAAAAAGGTTAGATGTCAATTGATAACATATCACATAAAGGAATCTGAAAAACAGATTTCTATATTATACCATTGTTCATGCTTTCCTCGGTATCTCCATGATCATTATCTTCCTGATGAAAAGCCTCATGCCATCCATGTCCCTCAGCTTGATTCCCATTACCTTGTCTTAGAGAATTATCACCATCTAACGAAGAAACAAGTCGACTCCCTACAGTTGGACTTGTAGCTGTGTGTTCACTATCAGTTGATGGAGATCCTTGTGAATTGAGAAACCCCTTGGCCAGTTAGCTTCATTAGATCTAGGTGTAGTAGTTGGTGAGCTAGTACTAGCAGACCTAGTACTTCCATACCGGAATCGGCTATTGCTACCTCCAACATGAAGTCTTGGCATATTGGTCTACAAGAAAATCACTTTAAAATATTAACAATCATAACACAAAAACCTAGTCAACTTCGACCAAGCATTATGCAATCTAAAGCTACCATACACACTTAGATGCTTGTAAGAAAAATCTACACCAAAGAGCTTAAAAAAGAGTCTTAGTTAGGCATACAGTCACTCCACTCAACGAATTTTCTACCATATAATACAACCTTCTAATCAAACGACACAATTCCACATGCCATAATCCGAAGCTACAGAACAATCAAATCTGAAGCTACAGAATAGTCATTCTAAGGAAGAAATACAAAGGACTTACTGTCATCAAGTTATCAACACACATAGAAAATGCAACAAGCCTTTCTACCAAAAAAATCCTACCATCATTCATCACCAACAACAAAACCTAACCAACAAAATAATTACCATATCCTAATCAACTGTCTAAACCAAATCGAATATCATTTGACATCAACTGTACCTGATGTTTGTAAAATCAAACATTGACTACTGAATTGAGAGATCAACCTAAAATCAACAAGTAAACGAAAAATATTAAAACCCAATGATAAAAAACAAATAAAACAGGAAAAAATTAAACATAAACCCTAACTTATCAGATTTTGTTTGTAAAATGAAAAACCCTAAAACTAAAAAACAAATAAAAACACTGAATTGAGAGATCTAAACTGAATTGAGAGATCAACCTGAAATCAACGAATAAACCAAAAAAATATTAAAACCCAACGATAAAAAACAAATAAACTAAAAAAAATTAAACTAAAACCCAAACTTAGTTGATTTTGTTTGTAAAATCAAACCCTAACTACACTGAATTGAGAGATCAACCTGAAATCAACCAATAAATGAAAAAAGGATTAAAACCCAATAATAAAAAAACAAATAAAACAGATAAAATTGAACTGATACCCTAACTTAGCTGATTTTGCTTGTAAAATGGAACCCTAATTGCACAAAATCTAGAGACGTGGAAGGTAGATCGAATTTCTGTTAGGTCTCAGATGAACTAATTCATGGTTGAGTTTTTGCTGGTTTGTGTGGTGGTGTTGGTAGAGACGAGAGGTTTTTGATGCAGAGATTGGTGAAGAGAGAGAGAGTGCGAAGGAGATAAGTGAAGAGATAGAGATATGTGGAGAGAGATATGTATGGGCCGATAATCCCAAAGTTGCTATTACAGGATTCAACAGATCTTGACCGTGCAATGTTCCATCTCAGAAAAACATCCATTCTTCATCGCAGATCAAGGGTCGTTGAATTGGTAGGTGCTTAAGGGTAAGATGGTAAATAAATTTTCTTATTCAGAGACCGCTTTTTAAGCTCTCCGAATTTTTCCGTTTTTTTACCATATCAGAGACAGCTATGTTTGGTCAACGGTCCAACTACCGTTAGTGAGGGTCTGGGATATGGGTCCATGAAACCTCATTTTCTACCAGTGCAAAAAAGTTCTTTCATATATAACTTTTGAAAACAATTGTATACTATGGTATGGTGGCATCGCCAGAAGAGTATCAGAACCAGTTAAACAATTTAACGTTTTTTTCCAATGAATTCCAAAGTTTTCACTTGAGACAGATGCAGATACGTACAGAGGGAGAATTTGAGTTGTGAAATTCCCGAGACTCCGTCAGGGTCAAGTTCTCAAATGCCTGGTGATATAATGCAGTGTAAGAAGTCGTGGAGGTCGTAGAAGACGTCATTCTACTCCAACTATGGTGGAAGAGACTCAGTTATATAACGACGGAAGCACGAGCAACATCAGCAAACGTGGAGATGACAAATATTCAGTTCCGGTCTCTTATTGGTTTCATGCCCCAAGGGCTTGTACTTACTCCTGGTGGTAGCGCAAATATGGATGCATTTAGGAAAACCGTAATTTATACCCCAACAATTACTTCAACATTTCACCAATTTCAAGCACCTCCAATTCAACCATCTCTGGTACCATATCAAGGTTATGAATCGCCTGATGCTACTCAACCACCATCTCAGACTCAAAGTAGTGAGTTTTCGGAGGATCAAACAATCATAGGGGAATATATATTTGGAAATCCTTAGTTTGATTGATAAATGTTAATCATTAATATGAATTGTGGTTTGAATCGTTAATTGATAAGTGCATATTTTGTGTCGAATCCATGCTAGTAATTTCTTAGTTTCTTGCAAAATATTGTATATTACTTTTATTTTCTTTTGTTTATGTTTTGCTAGGTGAATCATCATCCTAAAGAAGTGAATTTGCACTTAATTATTATGCAATGAAAGAAGTTAGCTACAAATGGAGAAGGGCCAAACACCAAGTGGAAATCGTTTGTATCTAGGGTTTCTTGCTATCATCTCGAAGAGAACAAAAAGACGAAGCAAGTGGCGAAAGAATGAGCTCATTCCGACATCGTATGAAGAAGATATAGGCGAAATAAGAAATTAGGCTTATCAGTTCCCCAGAACTGACAGCTTACCAAGAATGAAGTAGGAAAGGTTAAAGGCACCTTTATTATTGATCAGGGCACTTTATCTTTTTATTATTATCACGACCAATTTTTCTGGTTCAGTATATATGAAGTTCTGCCGATGGGTTTTGATGGAGAAGAAGTTCAAACAAACTGCCATTATCGCTGACAGAGGGTATGAGAACGTTTGGACAGTGTTTGACCGAGAATGTTGGCTACAGCCAATGCCGAGTAAAGATGGAAGAAAGGAGGCGAACAGAACTCGAACTGCCATTGTTCACGGTGATGCTGAGGTGATTTGATGATGGAAGGGTCAGGGAAGGTGCTGTGAGTTTTGGTAGTTCTCGGTTAAGAAGATGGACAGCGAGGAGAACATGGGATGGAGTTTTCTGTGGGTTTGTTAATGCTGGTGACGATGAGTCGAAGGTTGAGTCTGTGATGGTTTAATGGATTATAGAGTCGTTAGAGTTCAGCTGCTGCTGCCGTTGATTCTCGACGATGAAGGAAGCTGGAAGTGACGAGAAGCAATGATGAAATGAGGTTGTGATCGGTGGTTGACTGGTGGAAGACAAGGCGATGTGAAATAATGGTGACTGCCATTGACGAAAGGCAAAGACTCTTAGCAGAGACTATGGCAAAGACAAAAGTAGCAGCAAAGGGAACAGGGTCGGTATTTGTACTCCAAATATTATTGTTCTTGAATTGAACTGGATCAGAGAAAAAGGCATGACAAATCTGATACCTGTTGGTTTGAGTTGTCAAAATCAAGAGGCATTGTCTGCAACTTGAGCTGCACCGTCAAGAGTCAGATACGCATTTTCCAATCCTATATAGACGAAATCTGCTTTACTCTCAATCTGTAGAAGAAACAAGAAGAAGATAACAGTAATAATGCATTCTTCAACCTGCCAGTTTACATCCCCATGCATTCAGTTCCTGATAAGTGACAAGGAAGATGAGAGGAAGTGATAGAAGAACAACTAATCAACGGTATATTGTGTTAAGCAGAAAACTGCAGCCGGTATATTGTCTCACCTGCTTTTCGCGGACGACTGTCTGCTATTCGTAAAAGCTGATCTTCATAATGCTGAAAATCTACTGCAAATAATTAAGGATTTTGGTTCTATCTCGGGTCAACAGATAAATCTACAAAAATCTGCAGTCTTCTTCTCAAAGCATCTCCACTCAAGATTTTGTAGAATCATCTTAAAGAGATTAAAAATGCGGAAAATGGAAGGGAGTGTACTTCATAGCATGGGACAAGGTGAACACACACAAGGGAGTGGATGGTATTCAACGAAGATCTCGGGTCAACAGATAAACAATAACGGAACTGGATGGTATTCAACGAAGATTTTGGTGGAAGAAAAAAGAAGGGAAGGGAGTGTACTTCATAGCATGGGACAAGGTGAACACACACAAGGCTGCTGGAGGATTGGGGTTCAGAGATTTGTAATGTTTTAATAGAGCATTAATGGCCAAGTCAGTATGGAGGCTATGTCATAACTCTCAACATCTATGGGCAAAAGCACTAAAAGGAAAGAATTTTCCAGATACATCAGTATTGCACTCAACAAAAAAGAAGAACTCGACTTGGGCTTGGCAAAGTATTCAAAGTGAAGTCAAATTTGTACCTAAGTACAGCTTTTGGATTTTAGGTGATGGCACAAGTATTCTAACCTGGAAAGATAAATGGATAATAGGGGAGCAAGCACCACCGGATACAATAGCAGACTTTGAGCTAGCAGTTCAATACAGTAAAGTCAGTGATCTTATTAACAAGGAGACAAACACTTGGAACACCCCTATTCTTCATCAGCTATTCTCACCTGAAGTTGTTCAGAAAATCCTTGAAATGAGAATACCTGTCCATTCTTCTGACAAATTAATCTGGACGCTCACGCGTAATGGAATTTTCACAGTCAAATCGGCGTACAACAAATTAGTGGAACTTAAAACAAATACAGTTGTGAATCATGAAGATGAAATGGCAGTTTTTTGGAAACACTTATGGAGATTGAACACTTTGCCAAGGATAAAAACCTTTATTTGGAAGTGTGTACAAGACATCATTCCGTCTAGTGAACGTATGGGAAGGGTGCAGCAATATACTGGTGAACTCTGCAGCATGTGTCGTCAAAAGACAGAAACGACCAAACATCTCTTGTGGGAATGTGCTTTTGCACAAGCTGTTTGGACTTCTATTCCTGGTGCAAGGAGAAGTATGGTTGACCCGAATCTCAGTGTAGCACAATGGATTCAGAGCTGGTTTACAAATGATTTCTCCAAACTGGAAAATGATTGGGTTGTAAAAATGGGAAATGCTTGCTGGGAGATATGGAAAGAAAGATGCAAATGTGTCTTTGAAGGAAAAAAACCAAACCCAGTGGAGGTCATAAGAAGCATTCAACATTTAAACACTATGACTGGAACAAAAATGTTACCCAAGCTGGCTGGTGCAGAAGATACAAGCAACAGAACTACAATACCCTCTCCTTGGAAACCTCCCATTACACCTTACTTTTCCTAATGCTGTGATGCCTCTTTCAAAAAAATTCATACTATTGCTCATACTGGCATAGGACTGATTCTTCGTGATTCTACAGGTACCTTCCAACGAGGACGCTGCATCTATGATCGTAGACATATAGACGCGGAACATGCATAAGTGGATGGGCTGCTGCATGCTATGAGATGGGCAGAAGAACTAAACATACAGCATGTATGTTTAGAATTGGATGCACAGAACGTTGTGGCAGCGGCCAATGGAGACTACAGCAAAGTGAGATGGGAACTCCACTCTATCATCTCAGACATCATTATTATCCTAAGCAAGCATACTTATTGGTCTTGCAGTTTTATTAGTAGGAGACAAAATAAACTAGCGGATATGCTGGCAAAACATTCTAGGAGTTTTCACAGCAATCATGTTTGGATATATCATCCACCAAGTTTTATTATGTCCGCCCTAAGTGCTGATAACAATTGTGTACTTGGTTCTAGTTCTTAATATAATTCTTTCTTTGCATCAAGAAAAAA